>PVJI01007031.1:0-81367 GCA_004026765.1 Micronycteris hirsuta
GTGTGTGTGTGTGTGTGTGTGTGTGTGTTTTCTCAACACAGCCGCCAGAGGGCGCTTGTTCACAGTCTGATCCGCAGTGGCTCCGCTCATAGCCTTCCAGTGGCCTTCCACTCCAGTGGGGAGACAAGCCAGGGCCCTTGCAGTGATCTCCACGGCCCTGGCCAGCCTGACCTCCGTTACTTCTCTTATGTCTCCTTCTGCCCACTGCCCCTCAGGCACACTCACGTCGCTGCATGTCCCTCAGATATGCTGGACATCTCCCACCTCCAGACCTCTGTCTTCACTGTCCCATCATAATGGTCTCACCCGGATGCATATGCAAGGCTCCCTCCCTCTCTCCCCTCATTGCTGCTGTACTTGTGGGTTCTGGAACAGGCATTTAGTAGGTGCTCACTAAATACCCCTTGAAAGAATTAGTGAACACAGCCAACATTGCTTGTTCATGGGGCCCTTTGCTGGCATGCTGGCAGCTCTCTTTACAGTGCTCCCTGTATTCTGCCAGTCATCACCCAGTTTATTCTCTTCATAGCACTTATTCTGTCTTTTTTTTTTCTGTCACCCTTCCTAGAAAGTTACCTCCCAGGAGCAGGAACCATGACTAAATGCTTCACTGCAGTGACCCCAGCAGTGGGAGCGACAAAGCCACATCATTGGGGCTCAGTAAATTTCTGATGAATACGTCTAACAGAAAACAAGCCTTCCTTTATTAGAATCGGATACACAGCCCACTAGGCAGGGTCTTGAATATCATGTCAAACTTGGTGTCCAGGCAGGTTGTAAATCCCAGTGGTCACCCTCGCTGAGGTACAAACATATGAATTCCACCAACGTGCAGACTCTGTGCAGTAGGCAGGACTCGCTTGCTCAGAAGCGAGTTTCCTGATTACTTTGTAATTTACCCAAGACAATTGCCATGAGACGAGAGATTGATTCTTTTACTTTTGTCCAGTGTCTCTATCAGTAAATATCAGTACAAATATCAATTTTTTTATGTAGCCCACTTAATTAGGCATCAGTGTGACCTGCCTTCCTCTTCATCGGCAGTCTTGCCAATGGCTTTGGAAAGGACATTCTGCGGGGGAAATACTAGCTTTCCCATTTACTTGCTGTGTGACTTCGGACAAGTTACTTAACCTCTCTGAATCTCCTCCTCTATAAAGGAGGCTTTAAAGAAACAAACAAAAAAACTTACTATGGGCCAGGCACATTCAGGTGCTAAGGCAGGAGCAATATAGGAGACACGGTGCCTGTCTTCATGTAGCTTTCTGTCTATCATGGGGTAACATAAAGTAGGAAGGAGATAAATTTAGAAAGATAACTTCTGTGAGTGATATGTTTCCAGTGAAATAAATTCAGGGTGATGGAAGAGAGAGAGAAGAGATACATTTGGTAGAAAAAAAAAGGGCACCCCTAAAGGTGGAGTTGTCAGGAAAGACTTCTTTGTGCTAAGATCGAGACGCTGAGAAAAATCAAACACGTAAAATGCTGGGGAGTGGTGTTCCAGGCAGGGCTGGCGGCAAGTTCAAAGCCCCTGGGACAGCAGCCAGGGTGGACGGTTCAGGGAACAGAGAGAAGACAGTTGTTGCTGAAGTAAGTAGTGAGCGTGGGACTGAATGAGCTCAGAGACCGAAAACCAAGGTCATTTACACGGCACTCATGGCAAAAAGCTCCTGGAGGCCTCCTCTTACCATCATTCCTGCCACCTAGTAATCGTCCAGTAAATGTAAATGTTTCTCTTTCGAATTTAAATTTGCGAAGTCGAGGGACTATCTTTATCCTCCAGGAAGAAAAATGGCGTGAACAAAGGTATATTCAAGTCGTCAGTTGTGTTCACACTACCTTCCATTTATCATCAATCACCATTTTAATTAAAGGCACAGAAACTTTGTTCTTACTAAAATTCGATAATTTTTTTTTATCTGAAACACGGTTAAGTGGTTTCCCTTGAATTAATGCGCACATAGTTCCTATGATGTGGTGTAAAATGAATCGTGCTTTTTTAAGAGAGAGATTTTGGTTTGGTCGCGAAGAAAAACATGCCAATTTCCTGAAAGCCTTTGTGAATAAAATCCTTAAATAATAAGTCTGTTTGCATGAATCAGGCATATTTGTTTGTTCTCCCAGTGAATCATTGCTGCACACTGGTGGCGACGTGTTACACCTCATGCCAAATGCTGATTAATTAGGAACCAAGTTTTGTGTATTTTACAGGCTACATACGTCTCACGTACGAACACTTGTTTTTATCCCCACGAACACTTGTCTCTCAGAATCCCTTCCTCCCTCAATATATCCATCCCTACAGCAGCTGCTCAGTGAGGTCTTCTCAGATGCAAACCAACTCCCTGCTTTCTGCCTTCCAGTCTTTGCTGAGCTTCCCAGTGCCCGGAGTGGTCCAGGGGCCTCTTCACTTACTACCTTTCTAAGTACGTCTCTTGCGACTCCTTACAATCACCCTGAAATCCTTTCCTTGACTCAAGAGAAGCCTTGCTGTCTTTCTCTCGGGATTGCCTTTGCCAGAAATGCTCTTCCTCTACCCAACTTCATCCTCTCTGCTCTTATCAGACTAACTTGAACTCATCCTTTAAGTCCCAGCGTCTGTCATCTCCCAGGGGCTGCATTCCATGTCCACCCCATGGCCGTGTCTAGTCCTGAGCCCCCTCAGGTGCCCAGCCACCTGTTTGTACCAGGTGGTTACACTCCGTTCTCGTAGCTGCCTGCCTGGTCACCAACCTGGTTCATTAGCTGACGGGGCAGGCACTTATGACCGGGAGGTTCCTATTTAGATCCCCAATGCCAGACACGCTGCATGGCGTGGAGCAAGTGCTCAGAGAGCATTTCTGGAGTTTTAAAGCTTCCTTCAAATCAAATGCCTCTGACAAAGTAGTAAACTCCTTACTACCTGAACTTTAGTTTTATGATCTACCATCAAAAGAATCTGGTTCAAACATCTCAGGAATCATAAATAATAGCAGAGGAATGTTTTCTTCTTCCTCTTCCTTTCTTTCCCTTCCTTTCGACTTCCTTTTTCAATAGGACCATTCCAAACTCCGGAATTCTATGCCAGTATCCTGCCTTTCATTCTGCGGGCTGCCTAATGACCGTGGATGCCTCAGACCATCCTAAACTCCCGTAGCTTTCATTTTTATCCTGTAGAATTGATGGCTTTCAATTTCTATTGTTAGTAATTAATTGAAAGAATAAGTCTTCCCTCAGGAAGCAGTGCAAATGCAAAACTGGCATGTTTTAAATTTTAAATGGTTCCCAAAATGGAGCTTCCCACTCTACCCAAAGTGAGGCTTGCAGAATCAGTACTGAATTCATTCATTTCTTGATATTACTTTCCATGTATCTTGTTGGGGCTCCCACAGACGTCTGATGAGTCCCGCCCTAGTCAGACTGCCTCATAGATCTGAGATCCATTGCCTGGGATGGAGAAACGCGGAGGTCACAGCTTATAGTGTAGATATCAGTGCATGTTTGTGTATACCCAGCCCAATTCTCAGGCTTTCAACCTTGCTGCACTAGGTTTAAATTTAGATTCAGTTAACATCTCATGAAAACATTCTGTGGGAAGAATGATGTCGAGTCCTCATTTCTCACTGGGAACATGCTGTGAGACCCTGGGCATGTCACTTAGCTTATTTGGGCTTGACTTAGGAGGAACTTAGTGTATCTGAGCTTGTCTTACAGGTTATGTCAACATACTGGGGAGTAGCATGTCAGGTAACAGTTTCAAACCTAGACTACTTGAAAAGGAGGCTGAGGAGCTAGGGTCGCTGCTATGAAGGAGGCCCTTTGCACATGCTGTTCCCATTGCTACAATTCTTTTCCCCCCACCCCGCTTCAGCTCCCACCGCTTGTTTATGGTCACACTTATCTCACAGAGGCCAAGGAACATGAAGTCAAGCTCCTTCCTTCTTCCCTAGAAGCCTGGAACCCTGCTGGACTGCACACCACCCACTGCCCCCATCTCCCTGCAAACAGGAGCCCCGGCTCAGCCCCTGGGACAACGGAGGTGGCAACCACGGGGGTTCCTGGGGACGACCAGGCCGGGCACTACGGAAGAGAACCACACACAAAATCTAGGCAGCCGGGGCCTGGCTGGCCACGCGAGACTGCCAGGCCGGTGCCCGCAAGGGCGCTCGTCATGCCCACGTGTGGGCATGCTCATCGGCAAGGCATTTCAGCCAATGCCCAAATTTGGCAGCATCTTTTCAGTGCTGACTCCCCTGTGTTTTATTGACTTTTACCACCGTTCCCTTGTGCTCTGGCTGAACATCCTTCTCAATAGCCTGCCTTCACCAGACCGCTGAACACAAAGGCATCATCGAAAACGTAGTCCCCCGTTCTGCCTCTCAGGGGCCTCTTGGGACCCCTAAGAGCGGCCTCCCTCTCCCCCTTCCTCTCCCACATCGGCTCCTTGTCTGGATGCTAATGTTGAAGCATATTGAATGCCAGCCTGCACGCCCTTTACGCTCTCATTCCCCTTATTTCTGAAATATAAAGAGTGATCTTTATTAACTTCTTATCAGGAAGCTAAAGTTTAGTTTTTGCATGTGAATAGGCCACCGTTCTCCTTCCTTTATTAGAAACCGCTTTTTAAAGCTCTTGTGTTCTATTAAAATAACAATATCAAATTATGTAAATGTGCTAATTGCTTTATTGAAATTAATACCCTTATTTAGCAAGTTAAACCTTGCAAAATGGCCATTTTTATTAAAAATTATGGAAGTGTGCTGGCTGTTTAAAAGCTAATGTAATTGGGTGAACCCAACAACTGGGAAATGTCAATTAATGGGAGATTGTTAAATAATATTGTTTAAACAATCAGTTTTCTCTTCTAGTTTGGAAAGTGGCCCTCCCTGGTCGGGTGGCTAAGTTAGGCCTGAGGCGCGGGTTAGGAGTATTTTGGTTCTGCCCTGTTTTTTCATCTGTTGGATTTTTTTTTTTCCCAGTTTGTCAAAAGTAGACTTTGTTTAGTAGTAGAAATTTAAATTTAGCAATTTATAGGAAATTATACTCAGAATATTTCTCTTCCATGAAGGTCATTTGCAGGCTGGCAAAACATAGCCACAGAGCACGTTTGCTACCACATTTGCTTGTAGGTGCTTGTTGAACTATGTGGAGATATTCTAACCCTTTCTTTCTGAGATGGCTTTTCCTCTTTCTTTCCTTTTCTTTTCTTTTTTTAAAGATGATTCTGAGATTCTAAAGACATCGCTGTGGTCCTGAAGCCAGGAGCGTGGCACTCCATTTGGAAGATATTGAGTCTTCTTATTTCAGGCCTTCCTTTCTTAGCTTCTCTACCACTGGAAATAACACTCGCCACAAAACCGCCTTGAAGTCCATCGCCTTCTCAACAGCCTGCGCTGCGACGGCTGGGCGCTCTGTTGCCTGTGCCGCCGATGTTCTCCTCGGAGCATAGTGCAGAAACCTATTTATGAAAATATCTTGTGGTTTCCAAATAGTTGTAGGGAAGGGAATTTTTGGTCACTTATGCAATTTACAGAATTGAGGTCAGCTGAGGGTGTTGGGCTAGCTCTGACTCGGGCTGTGAAGGCAAAGGTATGAGTAATCCTCTAGATCTCTAAGCTCATTTCTCCTCGCCTATTGTCTGGGAGTCACTGGCTCCGAGAGCCAGAACAGAGCCTCGCGTTTCGGAGCTTCTCCCTAAACACCCGCTGTTCGTGGCGCCCAGCATTGGAGAGCGGTCGTTGTGGGCGGCGGGTCACGTATAATTCCTGGGGCTTTCTGCGATGACCAGGTAACAAAGTGTTCCTTTATTGTGTGATATAATACGGCTCTCCACGTCCCCTCCCACCCCAACCTCCTGGAACCAGACCACCAGAGGGTTTGATCTATTTACATTTTCTTTGTTCCCATCGAAGGTGTTTTGGATGTGCTCCACCAACTTCTATGACTAACCCTAAGAGTATCGATGCTATTAATCCAGTTGTTGTGTGAACCAAAGCTGACTTGAGTTTTTGTTTTTTTTAATTGCTGGAATTCAAAATGAGCAAAATGAACTCTATCGTAACAGACAGAACTCATGTTTCCCCACAAAGGAATTTGCCAAACCGGCCATACCGTTTATCTTTTTCTCTACTAAATTTCTGCAACAGGAACTGTCGAATAATAAGCAAACCGATACACTTAAAGGTCTAACAGTTCCAGCGTGAAACCGATCGCTGTGAAACGGGTCTGCTCATGTAGGGGACGCTCCCTACCGTGTTGCAGTGTCGTCTGGGGGCCCCTCCTTGCACTCCGACTTGCGTACCGACTCAGGGACCCTTTGCACAGCCACAGCCTTAGTTCCAAGGCACCAGGGCGGTGTGCAGAGGGCTGTGTTCATCCCTGCGTGATGCAAATCATCCTTCACTTTTCATATCATCACACCAGATAAAAACCCCATTCCAAGTGGAAGAGTTCAATTTTTAGCTGTATCAACAGTCTGTGCCAGGTGGAAGACACTCGCCTCTGTTCGAGTTCTGTGCTTTCCGTGGAGCTGAAATTTGCACACACCTGCTGAGTGAGATTCTTTCTGGCCTGTGCTCTGAGAATATCCTTTATCAAGTGCATGATCATTTATCCAGCTTTTTGATATCTAAAGCAGGCTATTCTTTGATCTTTATCTTACTCTAAATGTCTTAATGGTCGAACCGGGTCAAAACAGGGTAAATCTCTGCCCTCCAGACCTTCAGAAAGAAAGTCATACGGCTCGTTGCTTAGTTTTTTTCATAACAAAAAACATTTTTTTATTTAACCTATTTTGTCATTGGAAAACATTATTTTCCTTTCACCTCCCTAGAATGTGTTCGGCATAATTGAATTTCTCTTCATGGACTACAGGTAGTTTTGACAGCATGGATTCCTGAGAGCTTTTTTGAGATATTTAAAGCTTTTCACGTGTCTCGAAAATGGTCCCAGACTCCTGTGTGTGATGAGTGTTCATGTCTTTCTTGTCTGATGTTGTTTTGTCATTCGTTGGTTTTCATGCTGTTATCTTGTCTCAGTGCCTGGAAAATAGTAGGTGCTCATTAAATGTTTGTTAAGTGAATAAATGATCGTCACTTTTCACTTCTGGTTACAGTAGTTCCTCTTCTCTTTTCTAATCTCCTACTTCAAATTTGTTCAGGTTTTGAAAGTGACAAAACCATGTGCAAGTCTAGGTTAAACTGTCTGTGACTGAGGAGTGAAATGCCCCAGCGAGGGCTTGCATTCCGTGACATTTATTTTGACTGCTAAGAGGTGGCTTTGAGAACTTGCTTCCTGCTTTGGAACAGGGCTCTGAATCCATAAAACTGTGAGGCAGTTGAGGCCCAGGCAGGTGAGGGGTTTTTTGCAGTCACTTTTCCCTCCCATGGTCATTGCCAGCACCTAGAAGGACTGCCAGAAGTAGGATCTTTGAAAACCACAGGGCCATTACTGTGTGCTTAGTTTAATTAGATTTTTTTTTAAGCTGTCCAGGGAGAAATGTGTCCCTTGTGAATGTAACGTCCATTATGTAAAACTTAAGTGCATCCAAGGCTTTGGAAAGTGTAAAATTTACACTTACGGCTCTGTTTAGTCAACGTGATGAGATTTAAGATCAATTACGGGAGAGGAGAAAACAGAAGTGAATACATTATTGTTTTCAAGAAAATTTAAAAGATGATAATGGAGTATTTTTTTTTTCCTTGCTGCCAAATGGTTGAAAGTTTGCTGTTTTGAATTTCAGTTGAGCCTTTAGAGTTGGTGGTCAGATCCACGTCTGACTCTCTTATTGCGTCCCAGCGGGAAGTGTGAGGAGGAAGAGGAAATTTCTCACTAGTGACATGTAGTGACACTCCACTTCATTGGACACGGACGATTTTCCGACAGAGATGGATGACTTGGTTCGAGTTTCCAAGAAACCGTTATTCCATCATTGAACGGAGAAGCTCTGAAGCAATCTTTCCGATTTACGGACCAGCACTGCGAGGCGGCTCCTTGAAACTGAAGACGCCTCCTCGTTCAGTTTTGGTGTGGAAGGTTACAAACAACAAAACACGTTGGCGGCGCCATGTTTTCGCTTTTCATTAAGGAGCGACATGGAGGGTGCTTGGTCCCTAGGGAAAACTCTCCATTAGTTTGAGTTTCTTTTGACACTGGATTCTTATTTTCCCATGGGGAAATATATTTCTGGAGCAGAAAGGTCAAAATAATTTTCTCTACATTCTTTAACCCCAGCAATCTTCCATTTTTTTGAAGTTGGCTTGCTGGAGTCAAACAGAAAAGCATATCCCTATGCAACAGTGGGCATTTATTGGTCATCCCGCTCACTCTCAGCAGCAGTCATATCTCATCACCGCCGTGCCTAGAGCGCCGGTTTCTGCGTGGGGATGCAGGAGAGGAAACCACGATTCAGTCTAAGCCTATCCGGTTATTCTGTCCTTCTGGCCACGTGGTCATGTGACCTAAGCTGGACCAACCAGAAAGCCCCTCAGGACCCTGCCTTAGACCTCTGAGAGGAAGCAGCTCCAAATGTGATTTAATGGGGCATAAAGATGTGAGGACAGAAACTGCCAGTTTCAGCTGCCAAGAGAAGCCAGCCTAGAGAGAAAACGGGCCCCAAAGAAGGGCAGAGCTAAAAGAATCTCAAAGAAATGAAAGCAAGTGTTCTGAACCTTTGAATTAAACCATCCCCGAAGTCTGCCCCATCTCTAGGCTTTCCAGTATTATCACCCAGTACTTTTCCTTGATTATTCCAGATCACTGAGTTGAGTTTTCCATATGTTGCAATCCAAAGACACTCACTGGTGAAGTTACTCAGTCCGCCATTTTTCTCATCACCTGGCACTACAATAAAGCTGTAAGCCACACAAACGTAGCATCGGGTCAAGGAACTAACTACATGTGGTTACTAACCACATGGATATAGTACTGACTACATCGATCTCTGATCGATGCTCTGCTGGTAAATGCTTAACAACAAGCTCTGGGGGCATGAGTAGGGACTGGGACATAGCATTTGACAGTTGGATTTCCACTGTGTAAACAGTCTCTCTCTCTATGGTCAGTTTCAAGCTAGCAATGTGCTACTGAACGTGGAATTGGGAAGAGATAGTAGCTATTGGATCTCAGGAGCACATGCTAGTCAGCGCCATCACAGCGCTACCTCCTTCCAAAGCTGCCATTGTACACACGAGAAACTGTGGTTCCACCAAAGAGCCTTTCCCGAAATCACACAAAGAGAGGACGGGCTGGAGCCAGAATGCCCATCCAGACTTCTGACGTCTCGTTTTCCGTGGGCTGATGGTCAGGTTTATGAACGTTTGCCCACGGGGCTGCTAATACAAGCACATTTGTTTCTTTTCAACAGAAGGGCCTGTGGCTCTCTGCTTCAGATCAGAAAACTTTGCGGCTTCTCCCAAAGTTAGCATTTCAGACTTTGCAGCCCAGCTGATCACCAGGACCCCCAGTGTGTGGTAACGGAGTGGCTCCCATGTGCTGTCTCTCTGTGTACCAGACACTCCATATGCATGGCCTCCGTAGAGCCTGCAGGGAAGGAAGCTTCTTTTCATGTCACATGGGAGGCAGCTCAGGCCCCAAGAAGCAGAGACTTGCCCAAGGTCACATTTCCTACACAGCGAGGGGTGAAGTGAGAACTTGCCCCCAGCTGTGTCTGACTTCCAGCAACACTGAGACCGCCCCACACGTGGCGTGTTATTCTGGAGAGAGCATGTGTCCGCGATGTGCTAATGGGCTTTGGGGATTTTCTGTAACTTAGGAAACATTTGTGAGAACAAATTATAATACCCAATCAAAAAAAAAAAAAAAAAAAACCCCAGATGGAAGCAAGTTTCACTGAATAGGACATGAACAGTATCCATGCTCCTTGGGGTTCTGGTCCTGGTTCTTATTTCCCCTACCCCCTAATTCACTGTAGCATCTTTGAGATTTGGTAGAGCTGACCTGTGATGAGTCACCTGAGAGACCCATGTCCGATCCTGAAGGTCCTTTTGTGAACTGGCATGAGGAATACCCGCTTCCAGGAGTGAATGTGAGCCATCCATAGTTAAAAATATAAAAAGCAAGCACAAGGGTCACGTATTTTAAATAAATATCAATAATTATAGTTAACAAAAACTAGGCTGGGTAAAGGGGAAAATGCTCTATTTTACCATTTTATCTTTCTTGGGCCAAACAGATACCGATCATAGGATTTCCAAGGGTTTTCAGTGCATTATTTGGAATGACTGTGCAGCATTCACGAATGTGGTCTGAATTATTTAAGCGGGATGATTAGCATAATCTGTACTGCACCCTTAAGGATACGGGGGCAATTAAACACTGAGCTTGACCCACTGCCCTGTTTTGTGGGGCAGAGAGGATCCACTCAGCGTTGGTGATTACAAAAATCAGTTCTGCTCCGTCTCTCCCCCTCCCTTCCTTCACCTCCCTTTCTACACACCACACACACCCAGTTTTTATCCTGCAAAACTGGTGGGAAACTGACGGATTTGGTTTCCGTCCAACGGGCACAAGCAAACAATTGCTTCGAAGTTCCATTGCAATCATACCATGGGGTGTCAGGCAGGCAGCCACATCTGATGTGTCTGAAAAGTGCAGCCCCCATTGCTACGGTATTTATAATAATAAATTTTACCCACCGATTCCCATGCACATTCTCCAATTTGCAGACAAACAAAACTATGTTGGGGTACCCAAGGTCATTTCAGCATTTCAAAAAGCCAGAGGGAAGTGGTACCCTTCTTGGTGTGGGCTAACTAAATGGTCAAGTTTCTTTTGGTTAGAAACTTGATGCTAAACAAATACAATTTGGTAAATGTTTTTTATCTAGAAATACTTAGATTCTTTCAAAGGAGGGTTAGGCTTGCAGCGAGAACCACTAATCAAGGATGTGCCATGGGCAGTCCCCATCAGTTCATCAGCTTGTCACCGAGCAGCTAATTATTTAGGTGTCACGCAGGGCGAAGACCTGGACTGCACTCACAGAGCTTCTTATCTCGTGAGGGAAGAGAGGAAAAAAATGATTTTACAAATTTGATGAGTGTTACCAAGGGAATTTAGAAAGATCCATTTCTACTTCTCAGCAAAAGGCGTGCGAACACCGAAGAGGCTTCTGCCTGCCTTGTCCTTGATTGTATAGGGGCCAAAATGGCAACATACTCAAAAACATCTATTTTACAAATCCTGTGTCACTCAACCAGTGTTTTGTGTGCTACTGCTGGGGGTCCAGACCTGTGGCGCATGTCTTTGAATTAAGGTGTTTAAGGTGCTTTCTGTTCAGAGAAAATGTAAAGCCATTATGAACCCTTAAACATGCTGTTCTAATACGGGTGTCAGAGTGGCAGCCAGTCACCCAAGATGGCTGTAGAAGTGGGACCCAGGACAGAACCCCTGGAGGTACTGAAAGAGGGTACTGAGGGGAGGGAGGGATCCCTGAAATGCACACCTCCAGGGAGGCTGCCCCGGAGGGAACTGGAGGGGTCTTGTTGAAATCTGAAGGCTTTGAGGCTGCAGCCTCCTAGCACAGAATCCCAATGAGGGAGCCCGCCCTCCCCGGGCCCTGCGTGAACTGGGCTGGTTCAAGCCACTCCTTCAGACCTTGCTACAGAGAGCCCCAGTCTCCAGACTGCATGCTAGCAAACTGAAACCAGGTTCTGAGATTAGCCCAAGGCCATGGAAGCAGCCCTGGTCACACCCGGGATTAAGATTCAGATCTTTCTGTCCTCTGGAAAGATAATGGCTGTCACTCCCCATCATGTCCTATTTTTAAGTTCATTAGTTAACCTCTGGGTGCTTAGCCAGTTTCAAGAGCCAGCACATCAAAGCCAGCCCCTGCAACGTGTCTGTGGTTCCTACAAAGTCAGGCTGCTCCCCAACAAGTCTGCCTGGGAGGGGACAAGCGTCTTCCCCCCCCCCCATCAGAACACGCCAGTCACAGAGTGCCGGGGGCTACTGCACGGTGCCTGCTCCAAAAGGCCTCTTCCCCGGCCCAGGAGTCCCGAGTCTGTCTTCTGGCACCAGCTTAACTGTTTGGCTGGCTTGCGGAAGGGCCATGCTGGTACCTCCCAGGAGGAGAGAACCCAGCTAGGCAACTGCCAAGTGCTGGCAGTCTTCTCCTTCATTGCAACTCAACCAGTGTTTCGTGTGCTACTGCTGGGGGTCCACACCTGTGGGGCATGCAGCCCTCTGGGGGTCTGCCATCATGCCAGGGAGCCGGGACATGCCAGCAGGAGGCTGCCAGGTCCTAATGAGGCTCCTCACAAGAAGAGCCGGGCAGTCAGGGCTGCAGAAGGCAGGGAGCCTGAGGGTTCTCCATGTGGCTCCGTGCCTGCAAAAGGACCTCACGAGCTTTGCATAGAGACCCAGAGAAATCGTCCCCACTCTGTGAGGGTTCTTTCTATTCCTTTAGGACACGAGCAAAAATAAGACCAAATGAAACCTCCATTTATGAGACCCTGTAAGAAGGAAAGGGGCTGCCTGTGGTCTCTGAGATTCTTTTCCGTGCAGCCCCACGGGGGCACGGCGCTGACCCGTATCCCCCTGAGGCCAAAGGGGAGGCAAGCTCGGCCCCAGCAGTCACGGCCACTGTCGTGTCATCAAGCCTTCTCACCTCCTGCCTCCGATTCGCTTCCTCTTTTTTATTCTGTTACATGTGTGATTGTGTTTTCGTTTTTCAGAGTTTGCTCCCAGGGGTTCAGGTTCTCCAGCTGGTGCTGGGGTGGCAGTAAAGCCAGAACGTAGAAGACAGGTTGCTGTGTGTGACCGTGTAAGATTGGAAGACGCCATAGCAGGGTGGAAGTTTCGACCTGTGTGAAATTCTACTCATTTCTACAGGGTGGAGCAAAAGTAGGTTCCCAGTTGTTCATCTGGAAATGAATGCAATAACTAATAAATAATAATACGAGGATAAACTCTGTGCTTCGCGTACTCACAGCTGTAAGCCTTCATTCGCTCCACCCTGGACAATAAGAGAATAGCATTGTGGGCTGGCAGGGCCCAAAGTGTTATGTTGGGTCAGGTTCACGTTGCATTAGACCTACTTGGTCACATTTTCGATATCCTCTCGCCTGCTAGAAGAGTGGCGTCTTGAGCTGGGGTCATTTGTGTTTAGTAGACTTGTGACAGCTCTAAGGAAGTAACTATTCGTAAAATAATCTATTGGCCGTCTTTCCCCCTGGCAAGGCCGTAATTCCCATGAAGACAATGACAAAATATGGATTCTTCACCTCTGTGGTCAACATCTTACGCACATCTGGCATGAAGTCGGTGCCCCATGAACATCTATGAAAGGCATTGCATTCGTTCGGTAGGGTTGCCATAGCAAAGAACACAGGCTCTGTGGCTTAAAGAACAGAAATTTCATTTTTTTTTCCTTGCCGTTCTAGAAGCTAGAAGCCGAAGATCAATGTATCCGCAGTATTTGTCCTGAGGCCTCTCTCCGTGGCTCGCAGAAAACCACCTTCTCTCTGGGTGCTCCCCGCGGCCTTTCCCTCCTTCCCTCTGTGTGTGCACCCCTGGTGTCTTCCTGTGCATGCAAATGCCCTCTTCTGATAAGGACACCCCCAGATTGGACTAGGGCCCACAGGAATGGCCTCAACTTAATCACCCTTGGCAGGGCCCTATTCCCAATTATAGCCGCATTCTGTGGGACTGGAGGTCCAGGCTTCCACATGTGAATTTGGGGAGGACGCAGCTCAGATGACAGAGATGAATGCCATGCCACAGGTGGCAAGCACAAGGCCGGTGGGCAGAATCCTGTCCTCCGCCTTGTTTTATCTGGCCCGGCACCTTGTTTCTGCCTGGCGGCAGCACCGAGCTCCTCGCCCCTAGTTAAGGAGTAGTTACATGTATACAGTCTAAAATTACATTCGGCCCTTCGAAGGCAACCGCGAGGCTGATGTGGCCCCTGTGAAAATGAGCTGGACACACCTGCTGCAGATAGAATGAAGCATGTCATAGAAAATTGGTTCACGTTGAAGTAGAGAAATTTGAGACTACTGTATATAAATATTCCACCAAAATGAGTTACTCTTACTCCTTGTGCTACTATCACCCCACAATATGTCCTCTTGAGTAGGAAAGAAACGATTACAGCCAGCAGGCCCGGAATGGTGCTCCAGCTAGGGCGAAGCCTTAGGTTGGCTCTGTCCTTTGGGGCTAGTCTATCTATTTCTGAACCTCAGCTCTTTCACCTACAAAATGAAGGGATTGGAGTCCCTGAGTCACTCTGTGACTCTGCGCCAAGCAGACCGGAGTGGAAATATTCCTTCAGGGCGCTGCGCTTGACTAAGAGCAATAACCTTCAGTAATCTTCCTTCTCAGAGGCTGGGGGAGAGTGCAGGGACCCAAGCCTACCCCCTTCTCCTTAGTGGGGTTCCAGTGAACAGGCAGGTCAGCATCCTGGGGAAGCAAGTCTCTACCCCCGGATGCTTCCTAAGTACCAACTGTTAAGCAACTTCCTAAATAGGAAAAAAGCTGGCAAAACTCTTCAGATTTCCATCGTGCTAACTGGAAGCAACTCTTTGCTGCCTTCCATCCATCTACTTAGAGATGATTGATTTGGGATTGATACAGGAGTCGAGGGAGCAGAAAAGACCACATTTCCACACACATCAAACCTTAGTTTGCCTTCCCAAAGCTTCCCCGAAGCTCAGAAGAGATAACTGGTGAATTGCCACAGAGATCACTCTCCACCCTCTTTCACTGACGTTTCCTATTCTCTCCTCTCCCCGGTGCTCCTGGGGACGTTATCTTGGGCAGTGAAATGACAGAGCAGAAATGTGGATTTTCTCCTACCTCCCCTGCAGTCCTCCAGCACAGTGCAATAAGTAATGTTCTGTAGCGCACTCCTACCCTTGTTTTCCTCCTGGAAACAGTTGTTCCTCTGGGTAGGAACTTGCTGAGAAGCTGCTAGAAGGAAACCCCTAGGACGATTCACAGGTGCAGGGATTTCTGAAATGTTTCCTTAGTGAGCTGTGCCAGTCTAGGGATGCGCCTGCTTGCTCCCTGAGCTCCAAAAAGCAGGATTGCCGCTGCCTTTGTTGCAATTTGCTTATGTTCTTCCCATTCTCATTTGCCAACCCATTGCCCAGGAAATCACCTTTCTGAATCGGCAGTGACTCTGCACATCTCTATCTTTGCCTTTCCGGTGAGTGCCTTCCTTCTCTTCATTTGCTCAGGCACAGAGCGTGCGCAGGAACAGGAATGCAGAAATGGAGCCAAATAATTGTGATCTCAAAAATTCAGGGCCATGGGCATTTCGGCCGCCGACAACAGCTTCTGAAATACGCTGAATGGAACTCGGGGAACCTTGCACGCCCACACCAGAGAGTGTGCGTCTCCTGCCTGCTCTCAGCTCGTGCTTTCTTTCGATTGATGTTTTGTTGACTCCCCTTCCTTTCAATCTTCCTTTCTATATACCTTCCATTCTCCTCCTGCTAGGATTTCCTATTTCTAGTCCCGGCGGCTTTATGCCTCGGCCCAGCCAGTCTTTGAGAAACAATGCCATCCATCTCTCTTATTTCTTCTCTCTCCCGTGTCCTGCTTCCTCCCTCGCTCACCTGTGCACACACAATTGGGATGCTGCCAGAATAACAGGCACTCTTTGGCCTCAGTTACTGGGCCAAGGGATTCGTGAAAGGTACCAGACAGAGTTCAACCAGAACTCGGTTCTCTGTGCTTTATTCCACAAGATTAAGGATCGGGACAATCTCGATTTTTCTCTTACCGAGAAAAAGCATCCTTAACCTGCTCCTTAATCCCCTGGCGGTGATCCCTGTATCCATGCTTACTCTTTGACCTCAGCAGTCTCTGCAGCCCGCTTACCGGTGGGCCCCAGCCACACACCAGTCTGCTTTAGCCCCTGCAGTTATGGCAGGTTTGTTCCCATCTGAATACCTGGGCCCCTGTTGCTGGCTCACTCCTTCCCCAGAGCCACATGTCATCCTTCTCAGCTCGGGTGTTCCCTCACTGCAGAAGCCTTCCCTGCCCACCCCGGTAAAGGGATTTCGCATCTCCACCCAGTCACTCTGTGATATCCTACCTTCTCAACCTTACTACTATCAAAAGAAGCTTCACAAGGGCCAGGACTTGATGGCGTGACCCTTGTTCTCTCCAGCATCTTTCACTACATTTGTCACAGATTGAATACTCAACCTGTATTTGTTGAATGAATGGATTTAGAAGAATGAGGCTCAGAAAGGATGAATTAGAGAGGAAAATATAATTGATGATCTCCAAAAGGGAATCGGTGGAGAAGTTGCCTTGTTGATTTGGGTTTTTGCATTTAAGTTTTGTATTTCTTTAGGAGTTTCTAATCCTGGGCCATTGCTGAGAAGTGGAAGCATTGCAGCCACCCTGCGTCAGCTATCACCTGCACAAAAGTTGCTTGCTGGGCCCTGACTGGTGCGGCTCAGTTACTTGGAGTGCCATCCTGTAAGCTGAGAAGTCGCAGGTTCGATTCCCAGTCAGGGCACATGCCTAGTTTGCAGGTTAGGACCCCTGTCGGGGCAACCTATCGATGTTTCTCACATTGATGTTTCCCTCCCTCTCTCTCTCCCCCTCCTTTCCTCTCTCTCAAATCAATACGCATGTCCTTGGGTGAGGATAACAAAAAAAAAAAAATTGCTCTCAGGGCTGTATGCCACCTGATCTTAGCCTCTTCTCTCATTTCTAGCTTATCCTTTCACCTCACATTTAACATATTGAAAATATCCTCACAAGTCCTGGCTCAGCAGCTCAGTCTGCCTTCTCATCTACGCTGTCATTATTACTGCCTGTTTTCTTGTCTCTTAAGAAAAACAGCAACAAAACAGCCCTCACTGACTCATCGCAGTCTTCACAGTCCCTTACTCTCAATAGAGCAAAAAAGGAGTCTTGTTACTTTCAACAAAATTAAATAATCATGTGTCCATGCATCGCCTGTTCTTATTCTTAGAACCTAAGTCTGTGAACAAACAGGTCCCTGCCCCCCTGGAACTTAGAGTCGCCCTTCTCTATTTCAACTCAATGAAAGAAAAATGAATGAGCACCACTCCCGGGGCCGAGACCCCATGTCATCAAGCCCCCCCTTTCTTGAACAACAGTTCCCTAACCACGTGGTTCCCCAGCTAGGCACCCTAAGCAGTAACAGCCATTCTGCGACTTTTTCAGGAACCTACACTGACTCCGTTTGGGGACTAGAGTTTTCTTATGCTGGGCTTTTGAAACTTTTCATGATTGGACCGTCACTCTAATTTAGTCCCACGTTTCTCCAATAAGTCTCTTCTTCTCGGCCAAGTCGTTTGCTTCGCTGTCCCTTCACCTTCGTTTTTATCCCTACAGTTCTGAGCATAAGATTTAGACTGAGTGGAACCTTAAGAGTTATCCAGCCCAACCCTGTCATAGTATCGTAAAGAAAACTGAAGTTCATAGCCTCAAAGTCAGAAAGCTCGTCCTAAAACTGTCGCTCCCGGACTTGGAAGGCTCTTCACCCCATACACGTTCACTGGCCCTGGCTAGGTCTATCTCCACGTGGCCAGTATGTTAGCAGCTACTCTCAGAGCTCAATTAAAGTTCTCCCATCAAGTGGAGAATTAAGAGTGGAGTTTTCTAGTATGAACTGGGGAAGAAGAACCAGGTAAGAAGAGGAGGAAGAGGAAGTGGTCCAAAGGGAACCGTGTTTGCACGTTTGAGTAACTGTGCTCTGCTATTCTTCAGATTTGTCATCTGAGTCATTAGCCTACGAGACACTGATTCGGGGCCGCCATATCTCTATCAATCCAAATCTGTGAACTAATCTCAACACTGAAGGAAAAGTCATGCATATACACACCCATTGCTCTTTCTCTTTCAGTGTAAGATCTGCGGGTACACTGAGGTGTCGCTGAGGCCAGAGTTTAAAAGTCTGGTACTTGTTGACTACCGGTGCCTCAACATCTTTCCAATAGGCCAATTGATGCATCATGTGTCTCTGCATGAAACTTAATAAAAAAGCTTGAAAGCTGCTGGGCCCCTACAGTTTGCAGAGGAAAACATGGGGACCCAGAGCCTCAGAAGGCGGGGTCATGCGGGCACATTGATGGGCTGGGCAAGACCACATTTGTCAAAAGACAAAAAAAAAAAAAAAAAAAAAAAAAAAAAAAAAAAAAAAAAAAAAAAAAAAAAAAAAGCACCCTCCTCAAAATGCATTACAAAGAGCCAGTGATTCTCAAATGATGTGGAAGAAAACTATTTAGACTGACAAAAGGTAGCAAAAAAATTTAAAAAAAAGGGAAAGAAAGCGGGTTTTTATTTTTCTTCTTTCTATTTGAAAACCTTCCCATTAAGAGAATACAATAATAGATCAGCCTCATTAGGAAGAGAGAAAGTTGTTTGAAATAAACCTCAAAGAGAAAGAAAAAAGTTGTCATTTTCTTTAAGGACACTATTAGGTTCTTATTGACAAGACAAAAGCATAATAAACTTAAATTAGAGCAACTGTAAGTCGACAGTTCGGTTGGAGGGAAACGGAACAACCTTTACAATTAAAAAATGATAAAAATAAATAAAAAAGAGTTGCTCTTTTAATCAGCCTCTCCTGAAGCCGTGTTGACTGACCTTACCCCTCGCCGAAAGCATTCTTGAGTCTGCTCCAGTGGCGAAATCCTTTCCTCGTTGGGATAATCCAGGAATGTTAAAACTGCAGAGGAGCTTGAATAACCATTATGATGGAGTAGTTTCTTTTATAATTGGAGGGACTGGTGTCTAAAGCCGTTAAGTGACTTGCCCACGCTCACCCAGGTTTTGAATGTCAAGGTTAAATTCAACAAATCAGAAACTGAAGCTGCTTGTCTCTGGGTACAGAACCTGTTCGTCCCATTCGATCAGGAAAGTGTCGCGTTAGAAAGAAATCCATGGTGATCGCTCTGCAATCAATCCAGAGGCGTATTTGGGGATGCTGAGTTTATCTGATAAGTTCTCACAGATCAAGGGTCCCAGCGGTCCCTCCCCTAACTGGGCTGGGCCTCCAGCAGTAGAAGAGGAAGTATCATGAGCTCCCCATTTGTCCTCACCACTGTACCCTGGTGACAGCCAGCACCCTTTCCCCTCATGCTCCCCTTGTTAGGACACCAGCAATACTTCTTGGACCCCCTCTGCTCTGAAAAGAATGAAGCAAGAAGACCCCGCTAGCCAGGAGTGAGTTATGGGACTCGCCAGTGAGAGAGGCCAAACACCTTGGAAGTGACAGGCTCTCCCTTGTAATATATACTAGGAGTTCAGAAAAAGGAAAAATGCAGTAATTTCTTAAGTACTTTGGGCCATTTTCCTTTCTTGCTTCCTTCTCAGAGTAGTCTGGACACGTTTTTATTTGGAAAGGTGCATTGTGACATTTTATATCATCCTCTGACCTATTAATAGCTCTGGCTGCCCCAGGTGCTCGTTTTCAAGGCGCGGAGAGCAGGGGGACTTGGGGCAGCCACCGTGAGGCTGACAGCTTTGGGGAGCGGGCAGGTTCTAATTGATGTATTGCAGGCACTGCGCTTTCTCTTTCTCTCTCCTTAAAAATGTGAGGGGCTTAGTATCCTCCTAGGACCTGTATATTTTAATATGTCAATTATCCCCCCTTTTGTTGGCGCTCACATGTTTGCAGCCGACTGACGGTCTGCCGGGTACCGTTTTGTCACCGTGTGTCACTCTGCAACCCTGTCAGCGTCACCGTCGTTCTCTGAATAACCTCTCCAGACAGGAAGCAGCCCACAGCCGCTGTTCGGACTCTCCGCAGAGCAGCAAGTTATACAGACACTTCTCAGATTAGCTGCCTGCCATTCGTTCATGATTCCAGCAAGGTGAAGTTGGGAAGTGAGGCTGGAAAGGGGGCATGGGAGGTGCCAACATTTCTCATTTCAGAAGCATCCCAGGGCAGCTCCCTGGCTGTCCCCGAGGGAGGCACCATCCCCCGGGGGGGCCCTCGCTTTCCTAGGCCCTGGGAGACAGCCCATAAGATTGGGACCGATTGCCAGTGCCATTCAGGTGGCAGGGTATGTCCCAAGAGTCTCCTAGAGCACCAGCCAGCTCTGCCACCACGGAGCCTGGCAGAGCGCCTGCCTCCATGTCAGAGAGCCATCTGCCACCCAAGACCCTTCTCCTAATGTGAAGCCCAGGGAGATTCCTCACTGCCTTGGTTTCCCTCGGTCTTGATTTCCTGATCATCGAGGTATCATTCACGTACCATAAACATCCCTTGTGATAAGGGTATGGCTCTATGACTTTTGAAATCAAACTCATGGAGTTGTACAACCCTCAACATCCCCTTTGTGTAAATGTCCATCCTCGCGGAATTTCCCATGGTCCGTTCGCTGTCGATCTCCACCCCCACTCCCGAGCCGCCGCTGACCTCCCCGCTGCCTCGCCGAGTGTGCCTTTTCTGAGAATCTGTGAGTGAGGGAATTACGTACGGTGGGTGTAGTGTGAAGTCTTTGAGCTTCGTCCATGGTGCAGCGTGTATCAATAGTCCAGTCTTTTTTATCACTGAACAGTATTTCACTGTGACACTATACCGCATTTTCTTTATCCCTCCAGTCGATGGACATCCAGGTGGTTTCCAGTGTGAGGCGATTCTGCTTCTATGAACATTAATATGCATTTCTTTGCATGGACATATGTCTTCTAATAAACCTCTCCACTGCCACTGATTAGATGCTCATGGGCCCTAACTACCCTAATCACTGTCAATGAATTATTTCCAGACCTCACAACAACTGGTGAGGCAGTAATTTGAATCAGGAGATGAAGAAGCAGCTCATGTGACGTGTTCTGGGGCGGAAACTGGAGCACATGCTCTTCCTGCTGTGCCAGGCAGCCTGGCCACCTCCCCACCAGGGGAGCAGGGTGTGCCCCGAGCTTCCACAGCAAGCCCCGTGGCCCACCTCCCACCAGATCAGAATTCCCCAGGGCAGCCACTGTAAGTGGATTTGAGGTTTCTAAATCTGCCCCAGGATTCTTTCACATGGAAATATTCTCTCCTCAATTATAGCAGCCCCAAAGGTCACTTCCAACCCGATTTTAACATCGATTCATAGACCAGTGCAAGTGTATCCATTATCTGCTTTGTCCTTAATACCAGCGTGACCACTGAATGACAAACCACCGTGGCCCCCTTAGGCAGTATGATGGAAGGACAGGACACACATGCACACCTAAATTGCATAGAACCAGCTGCACATGTACAAGAACGCGGATGATTTAAAAACCTGTGCTGATACGCAGGCCACTTCCAACTCCTATGGCACCTCCTTTCTTCCCGGATTCTGTGGACACTGTGGAGCGAAATTACGAATAGATTAAGAGAACCAGACTCGACACAATTAGACTCGGAAGATATTCTGTGGGAACATGGATATGTGAACATCATTTACGGCAGTTTATTTTCTCATGTCTCTCAGGTTGTAGTAATTGGATAATCGACAGCTTCTTCTAGAAAAAAAATATTTCTTTTCTAAACTATACATATATTCTCTAGAAAATACATGTGGCAAGAGAGAGGACGTTGCATTTTTTTTTCATTTACACACCCCATGGGTCTTTATGAAATGCCATCGGTGTTCCAGGCACGGTGCCACGCATGCAGGCTTCAGCGGGGAGCGAACCCGAGTCCCTCGTCCACCTGGGGCCTGCGGTCCGATGGGGAAGATGCGTGCTGTGGACTGAATGTGTGTGATCCTCCCCAACGTCCTTATGTGGAATCCCTAGCCCCCAGTTGGATGGCAATTGGAGGCGGGGCCTTTGGGAGGTAATTAGGTTTGGGTGAGGTGGTGAGAGTGGAAGGTAGAGCCCCCAGAATGGGATCCGTGCCCTTATAAAGGGATGAGGAGGCGGAGCCATGTCTCTCTCCACTATGTGAGGACACCATGAAAAGCTGGCGGTCCGCAAAGCAGGAAGAGGGATGTAACCAGCACCCCACTGTGCTGTCATCCTGATCTCAGACTTCTGTCTCCAGAACTGCGGGGAATGCTTATCACAAGAGCTGCCCTGCCTCTGGCGTTTGTCACAGCAGCCCAGGCTGGCTGAGCCCATGGTCAAGTATGAAAAAGTCATTGATTTTGTGCAAAGAGCGATGAAGAGCGAGAGTTTGTCCGAAGGACGTTTACATGTCTGTCGGGGGCCAGAAGCAGAGAGGGCTAATGCTCAGATGCACTGAAACAAAAGAAAAATAAACCAAAAAAAAAAATTCACAACTTCTTAAGCCAAATGTGTGGAGGAAGAATTAGCGGGGCCAAGTGACATACCCCAGTGGCTTAGAATATGGGCCTGACAGGGGATGGAGAGGAACAGTCACATTTAAAAACATAAAGCCCTTCCTTCTGTGCCTTTTAAGAATATTTTGCAAATCTTCCATAAAAAACTGGCAATTTCTCTATCAAGCCTGGGTAACCTAATGTATCAATCCTCCCTTTTCCCTGCCCACGCTAGTGATAACGGATCTTCCATTAACCTATGCTGAAAGAGCCATTTCTATGCTAAGAATCTATTTATGTTCCCCTATAACTTCCTTAAAGATACGCCCCTGGGCTGCAATGCCTCCAGCTTTTGCCAGATTTCAGTAACATGGATGGTGCCTTTTCTGAGTCACTTGGTAATGGGGGCGTGGGGGCGTGGGGACGTCCTTTCATTTGAAGAGACGAAAAGTTGAATTGGCTTTTTGGTTTCTTACCACCGATGTGGTCTTCATTGTCAACAGTGTCCTCTGAGTTTATTTTCAAGGATCTCATGAATTAGAAAAACAACAGGTCATCCTCGTCCTGAAATTTCCCTTAATGAGTAAGTGGCTGTTCCTGTCCTTGTCTCTCTTTTGTCATCTTAAAGGGCACGCTGCGTCTTATCTCATCCCCTCCTCTCTGTATAGTCTGGATTTTTGCACAGTTCCTTCTAAAGCTTCTCTGGCTCATCCTTGTTACTTTCCAGTTGTCAGAAACCTTTAGTTATGTGATCATTTCCCCTTAAAGATATCTAGAGTAAAAGTCTAGTCTTACCTTTTGTAATCTCCATCCACATCCCATCAAATTTGCTTTTTGAAAATGTACTATCCTGGGCTACTTCCTGCTGAAGAATTAGTTGTCTATTTTCTTTCAATTGCTTGTCACCATTAACAATTTATCCCATTGGTTTTGTCTCACTTTTTTTTTTTTTTAATTCTCTTCACTGGGAAGAAGAGTATATAAAATTCCCTCATCCTGGCTGGACGTCCCACTTGGTTGGAGCATCATCCTGTAAACTGAAAGGTTGTGGGTTCGATCCCTGGTCAGGGCGCATATAGGGGACAGCGGATCGATGTTTCAGTCTCTCCCCCCCCATTTCTCTCTCTTTTCCTCTCCCTCCCTCTCCCTCCCCCTATTCCTTCCTTCTTCCTCTCTCCCATCCTCTAAGCAAATCCTTGGGTGAGGATAAAAAAATTATAAAAATAAAATTCCCCTAAGGTCACACTGAGGTTAAATTGTTATATGGTATGTATCGCACAGCTTTTATAATTCCCCTAAGTTTTACTGACCCATCTCACTCTGTAAAAGCTGCTGGTTTTTTCATGAAAATAAGAATAATTCAGTTGTTTGCATGTGCATCTTAATTCTTTAAGTAATAAAATACGATGCTGACTTCATTGCATAGCTTTTAAGATAACTGGAGGAAATAAAAGTTCAAGGGTAAGGTTAAGTAGTTCTGTAAATTCAGTAGTGAGCCCTTTGACCCACATCTTCCAGGTCAGCGGGAGTATCTTTGCTTTTGGCCCCACATGTCTTAGTCCATGTGTATTACATCAGTAAGGAGAGCTCCCCTTTTGAGGGGGACCTGGGGGAGGAATGTGGGATCTGGAACTGGCTTGATTTCTGGCTTCATCTCTGGCTCTATTGCCCTTCCTCATAAAATCAGCATCATCATCATCATCCGCCTTTTCTTTTAATCAAGTATATTAGATTTTGTCAAAACTAATGGAGATCATTTCTGAAGGTGACAAGGCCTAAGGGGGTCAATGGCAGGGTTGGACCGTTATGGAGAGAGGGGAAGTCATCCACGTACTTGGAGAACTCTAACAAAGGGAAGAACGGGCCAAGCGACAAGTAGAATTGAATGATGAGCTTGCTGTAAAGGCCCTAGCAGACCACTGGCCAGGATCTGTGCTCAGGGAGCAGAATTTCCCCATCCCTCTTCTTTTGCCCCAACTCCAGGATGATTTAGTCCGATGCCCCTGTGTGTTCCAGTTGATGTTCATGTAAATGTTTAGAGAGGGCTCCAGTGGCCCGTGGGTTAGGGGGACCAACTCTCAGAGTTGACATCCCTCTCCCCAGCCCCTGATGTACTTGAGGAATTCTTGATGAGACCATGGCCCTTGCCATCCGGCAGGCATCCTCTTCTTGGGCTCAAGCACTTTCTGGACTTGTGAGCCCGATGATAAAGGGGATGAGTCCAGGTGCAGTACGTTTGTGGTGACCTGACACTTTCTGCTGGGATGATGGATGTACCACAGAGGCAGTTATCCAAGGATGGCCAACTGAGACTTTGAAAGTACTCTATTGCAATTATACACCTACACTTTTGATCCTCTCTCTAGACTTCTGGGAACCTTTTTGAATATTAAACTCATTAACCAGCCTGGGGCACTGTTTTTTTAAGTAAAATGACGTGGGTGGCTGATTCAGCATTATGGTATATTTTAGCTGCCCCCCCCTCCCGAAATATGTCTGGACTGATAGGTTCCTTCCAGGAGGGAGACAGGATTCCTCTGTAGAAGGTTTCTGAGAACTTAGGACTTAACACTTTCTGATGTGATTATATCATACTGTACAGTGTACCCAGAAACATGGTTTAGGGGGTGTGGGGGAAATTCCTAAGGTGGGATGGCAGTAGCAACATCAGGGCCACTTGACTGGAACGCGATTTCAGGAAAGACTTCCCTAAAGAAGTGAACTGATTAATAAGAGATAACCAGAGCAGGGGGTAAGGGAAGGGAGGGAGAAGGGTCACATGGGGACTGGAGGGGAAAAGAGTGCGTCCCAGGAAGTGCATGTGTTGCTGGGGCAGCGGGAGAGAGCAGGAGACGGGAGTGAAGGTGACAGAAGTGGGCAAGGACCAGCTCCCATGGGGTTCGTGGACCACCTGAAAAGGGGTATGGACTCTAATTCCAGAAAAATAGGAAGGCATCCAAGGATATTTAAGAAAGGGATGTAACAATCAGATTTGTTTTTAAAAGATTATTTTGTCTTCCTTGTGGATAAAGGGTTAGAAAGGGGCTTCAAGAGTGATATCGAGAGAACCAGTAGGAGGTTGTCACACAGTGCGAGGTGCCATGATGGCAGGGAAGAGTGTGACAATTTGTCCTTGTTCCTAGCACATTTACAATCTAGTAAGGAAGTAGACTATGGGATGTGCCATAGGAATCAAGTAAAATCAGGTGTGAAAAGGGAACGACCACTTTGCGCAGAGAAAATCGGGGAAATGTCTCCTTAGACGTTGAGCAGGATCAAGGAAGCCCGCACCCTGAGGTTTGTGTGCTTGGTTTTTAGCTTGTGTGTTGTTATTTTGATTTTAGTTATAACTGCTTCCAGGATAAGAAATTACTCTAGAAGTAGCATTCCCACTATTTTTTTTTTTTTTTTTAGCAACAAGCACACACACCCACATTTTACATTCAGTGTCTCATTATCTTTGCCAGGCAAGTAGAAAGCAGGTTCCTCTGATCATTTTCTTTCAGAGAGGAGTGAGTGAATTCCCTGCTCCTTGCCCCAGGTCGTGCGTCAATCTGTACAGGCAGGAAGCGGGTAGAGATAAATCTCTTCTCGGAGGACAGGCTGCTGCTGAGTCAACAGCTCAGACACACAAAGACACACGTGACTACACATGAAGGGGGATATGAAGACCTTCCCAAACCGTTTTCGTTACCCTGAGACGTCTGGAATGGGTTGCAATTAGAAAGATTTACACAGAGTTCTCTCTAGCTCTCAGGGCCCCTTCTTGAAAACACCCCCCTGGAGCACCACTGTGCTTACCATTTATCACACCGCACACCTACGTACAGCTCTTTCACTGGGGGTAGCCAATCAAGCATGGATTTGCTGTGACAGAAAAGCTACGAAGCTCCACTGAAAAGAAATAGGCTGGGTTACTTTGAGATCATGAGAAGGTAAAAGTTTAATTGGTCACGTAAAGGGGTATTGGGAAAGTTCTAGCCCATGAGTTCATTTTGACTCAGCTCTTAGCTCCATCTGGATGGGGGCCTCGGGTAAGTCATTTAAGCTCCCTGAGTTTCTTTGGAAAGAGAAGATGGCTAGGCTGACTGATCACCCAGATGTTTTGCAGACTTTGTTCCAAATACCGATTTTTATCCGGGAGATTGATTTTTTAGGAGGTTCTTTCGCTGCAGAGTAATTGCAAGGATGGGTAGCTATTGGAATATGAATTTTGACAGTACCTGGTGGTTTCTAAGATTGAAGCAATGGCATATCTGAGCTAAGATAGATAATAGTCTCCCACAGTTTGCATTCTCAGGCCACACCCAGAAGATTCTGTCTAATTTGATGTGATGAAATTTAAGGATGCTGACAAATCGCAATCAAAGGAAGGAAATAAGGATGAGGAAAAATGTGGGAAGACTGCCATATAAGGAAAAGTTGTTAAAAACTTGGAAGGCTCGGTCTGGAGAAGACTGAGGGGGTCCATCACAGCTGTATCCAATACTCATACTGTGAAGATTTGTCAGGGGAAGAGAAGGGAGACTCCCCCCGGCTCTGCCTTTCCTCATAGACCTGGAGTAAAATCGATTGACATTGCAGAGAGCTTACTGTGTGCTCAGCGTGGAGAGGAACTTTCTGACAGCAGCATCTAACCAAGAATGGGATCAGACCTAGTTTTGCTTCTGTGGGGAGTAATAAGGAATGTACTAGATATGTGTAATACTGATGTTAATGATGCAAGCATTCTGCATGCGTTAACTCAGACCTCAAAGCCACTCTTGGGAGTAGCTACTGTGTTCATTCCCATAGTAGTGACAGAGAAACTGAGGCACAGTACAGTTAAGCCACTTGCCAGAGATCACGCAGTGAGTTGGTGACAAAGCCAGGATTTGAACCCGTGCTGTCCGATGGCAGCATCCACAGCCTTAACTGCGTTGCTCTCTTGCCTCTAGGTGGGCGTCCACTTAGAGAGTCTGTGGATGGGATTTCCGCCCTGAGTTTCTAAGGCGGTCTTCAAAGAGTCCGCCAGTGGCCATGCATTCTGTGGCGCCTCACACAAGCAGACACTGTCCTGGTGCATGACACACGCCACAGCGCCTTCCCGCCCATGCGACCAGTCCGCCATCCCGCTGCGGCTCTGCGCAGCCATCCAGTGCCCTCCGCCACACCAGCCGGAGTTGGGATCATTGTTTCTCGGGAGAGTTTTCTTTGCTCTGTTGATGTCTTTCATGCCATCCCCTTCAGCCTCTCCATGACTGTCCTTTTAAAACAAAATCACAAAAATGTCCAAAAGCATTGCAGAAAGTTTAAAAAAAAAAAAAAGGCCCTGCTTTCTGGGGATGGGCTACAGTTAAACCTTTCTTCCGGACATGATGGGTAACGGTTCACCCTCTTCTCCATCGGAGACTGCACCTCGTGTGAGTGAGGACGTTCTGGGCTTCGTCTGCCCTTTGCCTCTAAGGAAACATGAGCTCTTTCCAGTCCAGGGAGGCAGAGAGAAACCCTTCCAGACTTGCTAAGATCTCTCTAAAGGTAACTGCCCAAGAAGGGGAACTGACCCCATTTCATGGGCAGGTGCTTTAAAATAATCTGACAACAGGTCGTTACAATGTATGTACGGCAGGCCGTCAATCACACTGTGTCCTTCTGGATTTTAAGGCTTGTTCCACCAGGAGGGAAGACGATAGGGAACGTTTTATGGTGCCCATCCGCGGGAATGTGCATATGCTTTCAAATAAGGGGTCCAGCCTTCTGAAACCAATTACTTCTCCCTAAGTGGAAATGCCAAGCAGAGATAGGTCAGCAACTAAGAGAATATTTTTTTAATAGCAATCAATATGCACAACGATGCTGTAGCACAACAGAAATTGTGCACACCCACCCACACACACAAACCTTTTTGAGAGAGATTTCTAAAAGTCTGTGTCAAACAGCGTTAACCCAGAGAGATGCGGAAATGTCAGACACATTACACGGGCAGGGCGCGCGGCTGGCATTTGGCGGCTGGTGGGGGAGGCATCCTCCTGCAACCAATTCCTCGGGAACCTCATGCTGAGTCTGTCTACAGGGAAGAGAGAAAAGAGGGAGGAGGGGAGAGCAGATATTGCCTGTTAAGTTTTTGCTTCGCAGCTGGAGGAGGCCTCTGCTGTGCCGGGCTGGGGCTGTGGGAGGTGTTCAGTAGTTAGGGGACACAGGGGGAAGAGCATCCCTTCCCAGCTTATGCCAACGGTGAGCCAGCCTCCCCTGAGCATCCGTGTGGCTGGCATGGCTGAACACAAGCCACGCCGCCTTGTAGGGAGACCCGGCTGTGCCTTACTTCAGCCCGTGAGTTTTCCCCATGGGCAGGCGATGGTGTCTCTGGGCAAGGTCTTTGCAAGGACCTGTGCTAATTGACTGAGTAGCTGGAGCATTTGCTTTTACCCTTCGGTGGGCATCTAGGGGAAGATGGGGACTTGGCAGTGTAGTCGTGAGTTCTGTCCCCTGGTGTAATTTCTGATTCCTATCAAGCTGCCAATCAGAAATTTTTTCAGCTACCTTCATGACAGCTGCCAGGTATATCACCAGAAAAATATTCCATGAAAGTAGATATAAAATGGGATTTATGAACTGTAAACATATGTTACGTCAAGTGTCTTGCGTCTGTTGCCAAAATACTCTTTCAAGTTACTCTCACCACATGTCATGTTTTTTTCACCCTCCAGAGACCTGTCAGGGGTCATGCTCTCTGCACTGATGGCGTTAACCTGGATTGTAGTTTCTGTATTACGACATTTTTTTTTTAAATAGGCACAAAGAAAGGGAAGGGAAATGACTCATTCTGTTAACAGAAATTTTCTTCTAAATGTGCGTTATTCTTGCAGTTTGTATCTGGTAGTTACTATGCTGAACAGACTTTTTCAGAAGCTCCTGGTGTCTTCTGCTGCAGGCGGCTGGGTTTGTGGACAAGTCTTCAGATGTACCGTTTGCCTCAAAAGGGCACACCGGTGTTCCATCCATTTAAATGGAGGAATAATGATGCCTTGCATTTTAGGGCCACTTATGTTTGGCAGAGTAGTTTTACCTATAGGACCAAGTTGATCTCATTTGATTATTGCAGCAGCCCTGTGTAGTAGTTAATCCCGTTTTCATTAGCTCCACTTCGTAAATGAGGGTACTAGGGCAAGGGACTCACCCGGGGTCCTACGGCTGGCAAGTGGACGTGGTGGCATTTCAACCCCCCTCCTGCCCCAAGCTTTGTTTTTCTTATGTGTCACCTGTAGTTGGGACAAACACGACCACACGAGCGTAGGTTCCTACTTCTGTATTGTCTATGATATCTGTATATGTGCACATACATGTTTGTGCATGTGTACACATTGGCTTTTCCCTTCTTTTATGCCTGATTTTTTGCTCTCCAGACCACAGCGGACATAGTTATAAAGCGGAACAAGTTCAACATGAGCACACCCCCCTCTCTTTTTCTACTCCACCCTCTAACACAGGTATGCACATTCTCACATGCACACACATGCACATGATCTCATCCCTGCACATGAACACATATATGCATGTTCTCATATGTGCACGTGTGTGCACATGCTCTCACACAGGCACACGCCTCGCGTGCACCTGCATGTGCTATCATGCACATTCGCATAAGTGCTTACATGCATGCACACATACATGTGTTCTCATGTATGAGCACATTCTCACGCATACAGGTGCACATACTCATACAATCACACACTCCCTCACATGCACACACACTGTCATGCAGGCACACGTTTTGTGTGTGTACATGCATGTGCACGCATGCACATGTGTGTATAGGTGTGTGTGCATGCATGTGTGTGCTGTGTGCTTGAGTTCTTGCATGTGCACACAACCTGCATGTGCACACGTGCACCCACACACGTGTGTGCACATGTTTTTACTCATGTGCATGCTCATACATGCATGTGCATGTGCACGCTATCGTGCATGAACACACATACATGTTACATTATGAGTCTAGAGAAAACAAAGGGATGATCTCTAATAGTGCACTTTCATTTCCATTTACTTGAGCAGAAGGGATGGAGGAAGTGAGAGGAAAAATTCCAACATCCTTTGAATCATCACACTTCAGTTGCCTGAGCCATTGAGAACAAGCCCATGTGTCCCCAGAAGTTAGGGAGGGCAGGGCTCTCATCAAGAACCTGTGTTTTCTTTCATCTGTTCACACAAGCTTCGTGTCTCTCAGTAATCACCCTTGAGAACTGAGAACTGGGAACCGTTCATCAAGGACCTAGAAGCACATTGTGAAGGCCATTTAGATGCACTCCATGCAGTGTAGGGGGATAGGATTGCCTTCCCCCAATCCCAACCCCTCCTTTCCTCCAACCAAGGCCATACCTCCAGCAGCAGGTGGCCGCTGACTCTCTGAGAGCACAGGGATGGGCTTGAGCTGTCATGGTGCAGATTCCCATGACAGCACACGACGCCTCTCTTAGCAGGTTTCCCAAGACTGCGTGGCAGTACGTCTCATACACCTTTCCTTCTGCTTCACAGAGAGAGCAAGGGATTCGCGTTACACTAATTCCTTTGTTGGGACAATTTTTATATTTTCAAGCATTCTTCTTAGATCCTTTAATCATGCCCTGGTTACTTTCTAGAGCAGAAAATGCCCTCCCACCTCAGCCAGATCTTCCTCTTGCTTTCATCGGCACATGGTGCAGAACAGACGCAGTGGAGTACTACAGCTTGCATCGCAAGGACTGGCTTTTATACTGAATTTTTTGAAGTTATTCTGAAAATCTCTTGAGAAATAGGTGGAAGGGAAATTCATAAAACCTTAAAATGTCAGAGCTGGAAGGTGGTATGAATTACATGTGGTCCGATTGTCTCATTATAATGGTAAGAAACTGAGTCCCAGGGAGGCTGCAGTGTGTCCCGGTTCGTCATGACCATGACCGTGCTGCCTGCTTTCTGTTGTCACTCACATGCCCCTCCACCATTCATGACCATGCTGTCTGTCCTGCAAGCTGCCCATAGAGGCTATAGCAATGGGTGCCCTCGTGCTCCAGCTGCTGACTGGGTTCAGTCAATGGAAGGAGATCAGAGAGTAGGGAAGCAGGGCAGGGTACTTATTGCCAGCTTCCTCCTTGTCATGGTGTCCCTGCTGGCTACTTCCCTGTACCTGAGACACAGTCCCTTTCAGGTGGTCCTCAACATACAGTTTTTTTTTTTTCTCTCTCTCTGGATTCCTCTGATCACTCCCCGTCCTTGCCTCTTGATGGCTTGCCATGGTAGCAATGTCCCTATTTTGTTTGCCATAGACTATCTCACCATCCTTTCTGGTTTCCCTAAACCCTGACCACAGATTTCTAAATAGTTCCCTTCGTAAACTCTGCTCACGTGACCCAGGTGAATGCCATCTATTTTCATGCTGTGACCTTGACTGATACAGGAAGAGCTGGAGCTGACGCTACAGCTCAGCTGGTTCTCTACCTCCTGATCGCCTACTCTTTTAGTCTTTTTACCATCCTGCTTCCACTCGGGGTAGCTTCATACTTTACATAAGTGCATAATATGTTATAAATATACAATGCTTTTCATGATGGGAAGTAAAAGCACGTAGTGGTTAAAATAAGAGTTCAAACTCTTCCGTCCGAATTCTAGTTCTGCCTCTCACTAGCTGGTACTCAACCAACCAGTTGTTTAACCTCCCTGTGTCTCAGTCCCCTCTTTTGTAACTGAAAGGCTACGGTGAAGATTAAATGATATCAGTGTGTTCAGAGATGTCGGTACATTTAAGTGTTTAACGTTAAACGCTCATAAGTCCCTAGCACGTGGGAAGTGCTCCGCGCTAAACATCAGCTCTTGTCCATATTTGCTGCTTGCTAGCCCTCACATTTTGTACAGGGAAACATTTCTTTGGGCTCTGATTCTGTAAGTGGAAAAGTTAGCACATTTTCCTGAGCCTTGCACAGTGTCATAAAATTTCATGAAGATAAAGCCCTCAGCTCCGAGGAACACCGGAGAGTGATGGGGAGGTGGGGCAGTGAGGGGAAGTGGGAGTAGTCACAGGGACCTGAGGACAGAGGGAACAGGAACGCAGGTAGCTCTGTGACAGGCGAGCCTGGCTATGCCTGGAAGCTGTGCTCTCCTTGGGAAGGACATGAGTCACTTCCCTGCAGGCAGGCGGGTGGCCAGGTCCTGGCTGGCCGATCTGAAAGGAGATAACGGGACCTGTTGCTTAGAGAAACAGCCATGAACCTGGATGGTCCTGCAGCAATAATGGCACCAGGCTAGTTTCCAGAAACCCCAACCTGGAGACAGGATTTCTTTAGTGCGAAATACAGCATTGTGGTTGTTTTAAAACAGGTTTTGTTTTTCAGATGTTTACTTCTACTTTTGAATTTTGGATGAATATTTAAAAATGTGGAGTCTGTTATGCTGGAATGTGCTTGCTCCAGAGAATAGCTATGGATTTTTGGAGAGAGGAGCCAGACCATCCTGACCACTTATTCAGGGGCAATAGAATGAGGCATCTGACTCTGGTCTGGCTCCACCCCGCAGGGCGCATTTTATCCTCAGTGGCTTTATTCCTGGTTTCCCCAAAGTTGTGGTCCGTTGTGGCTGTCCTTCCCCGGGTTCATGGCTTCCTTCCTACCATTAAATAGGAGACTGTGGCATTCCTCTGAAAGAAAAAGAAATAAAGTCATCCCATGTTCTGTTGTTCAGGGCAGTGACAGCCCCCTGTCATTGCTTTATGTCAGACCAGGAAAGAACTGCCCATGCTGGCGGAAGCCATGGGAACCTCGGAAGAAGTCCATGGTGCTGCAAATTCCCCGTGAGTTAGACTTTGGCCCTGACATCCGACCGCTCACAGCTGGGACTTCTCCCAAGTGTTCCTTTCTCCCCGTTTTCTCTTTTATGCTCCCTGGAATTTTGATTCCTCGACTAGAAGCTAATTACCCTCCAGCCAACAATCAATTTGAGTTTAGGTTGCCCTAGATGCTGTCGATGGAAGCCACTGGGGAGTACGTGAGGGTCAGTAGCAGGGAGTGTACCACGCCTGCAGCCGCTGCCTGTTGCTGGCCACACTCCCACCCAACAGGTGACCCACCGAAGGGCTCTGAGCTCCTTTGTCCAGGACTCTCTGTGACTAAGACAATGAGTGAATCCATCCTCCCTTGTAAACTCACTGCTTTGCCTCTTTTGGTCATGTTTAAATGAAACCTACTTAATGAGCCGGTCCCTGAACATGCTGTTTAAAAGTTTCTAACATTCTGTGTCATTGGTATGTCATTGTTTTCTTTGCTTTGTCCCACTAAACTGAAGCCCACCAGAGCACCAAGCTTGCTCTGCTTGGTTCAAAAATATATCCCATGGACCCAGGACGGTGCCCAGTATATGATCGGCTCTCAGCCAGTGTTTTTGCAGAATGAATGGAAAAACAGGTGTTCCAAAGAGGCCCCTCCAAGAAATTCCTTAACTCTGGAAAGAAAGCCTGATGCTGTGTTTCTCCAGCATGAGAGCTGTGGGCTGCTATTAAGAAAAATCATATTCTAGGAAAATATAAGCATCAGTGCAAAAGAGAAGTTTGTCTTTATAACTGGTAAATGGTTTAGCTTTAGATTGTTAACAAACTGAAAACACAAGAGTAAAATTAAGTAGCACAGAACCCCACAAATTCCTCTGCAGACCATAGAGGATCAGTGAGCTAATGTGAAAAATCAGAATCCATTGCAGGGCCCTCCGCAGAAACCGGAGTCTCCTACTTAGCTTCCCAACAGCTGTTCAGAGCTTATGACCTTGACCTTCCCCCTCCCACATCAGAGGCATCCAACAATTATCATATGTGTGCTGGGCCAGAGATAGAAACACAGAGATGGGGCCAGAGGGCCACATTCAGCAATGTGTCTGATTGGAAAAGTTGCATCAACTTAGAATCATCAGTATCTTTGCACCGGTGAGCTGTGAGGTCCATAGGAACCACTCCTCAGCTGCAAAGCACGAAGCACTGCCTGACTCGGGGCTGAGCTTGAGGAAGGCGTTGTTCTTGAGTCTCAGAAGGCTTTTCGGAAGAGAAACAGAGTGACTGGTTTCCAGCCTTTCTGACACACGCACATGCATTTGCATGCATGTGCTGATCTAAAGCAGTCTACAAATGAGCTGAGACTCTGACCCACTCTTTGGGAGGAAAAACACCTTATTCTACTGTTAGGTGAGGGAGAACTTAGCTATGTCTATTCATCTGCCTGAAGCATCAGAGCTTCTCTATCAGGCAGAATGAACATTAAAGATCAAAATTTGTGATAAGCAATCATTTTCCCAGGGAGTTACCTGCCTCCCTTTTCTCTCATCTTCATGCATTTATTTTGCCTGCATGAGACCCTCTGTGACTTAAGTGGATGGGACGCCCTGATATGCAGAGTCACGCTTGTCAGTGGTGAGGTTAGGGATGAAAAGCCAATTTTAGATATTCTCCTGGCATTGATCTCTGTTGATAAGAAAGGCTTTGCTGGGCTGGTTGACTTCGGTGCTGAGGCATTTACAGGTTCATTGCCACAGCATCTTTAGTCCATTATGAAACAGCATCAGCATTTCCCTGCGTTGTGCCCCTTTTTTTGACCCAGTTCTAAAAGCATCCAACCAAAGATGTTTCATGAAGCTCACACAGAGGTTGCAAAGCAACCAGAATTTCTCCTGCCATTACCTGAAAAATTAGCCTAAGGACTCTGCATCTTAGCCCCCCAAAACTGCTGTCTTTAAGTCCAAAGAACATCAGCCATGCGCAAAGCATTTGTCCAAAATCCAGGGGCTCAGAGGTTTTTCCTTCCTCCCTAAATCCCTTTTCCATGATCACTGACTAGCTAGCTTATAAATCCCATATTCACACTTTCTCTTTGGCCTGCCTTCTCCCTGCTGAGCGATTCCAGAAACCAGGACTGTCGCCTACTAAATATTGGCACTCAAAGTCGCAGAACAGCGTCGTCGCCCAACTCTCTCACGAAGGCAGCCCAGGAAAGGCTTAGAGAGAAACACGCTTAGAGAGAAACATGCTCCCAGCCAGGGAACACTCTGAAAGATCTTTCAGAAAGTCCTTCTCGAGATAGAGGGGTTCATGTTCTGCTCTGTCCGGTGTAGTCTTTCTCTGACCTGCCTGGTTCATGAAAAGCCCAGCTTTTACCAACAAGCTTTTCTCAGCTCACATGTCTATGTCACTTTGTTCTTCACATCGAATTCTTTACACCGAGAGTTGGAAATTGCAGCCTCCAGCTCCCAGGCGACCAGCAAATGTCAAGTGTCCCCACGCACAACAACTAGCTGAGATACCGAGGCACTGCGTGCTGAATGGGGACTGTATTATTATTATTATTATTATTATTATTATTATTATTATTATTATTATTATTATGCTGCTGGTGGGATGGGGAATAGAAGAAAAGCAAAAGGAAAAAGAGGAAAGATCCCTTGCATGGACACAAACATGTTATCTTCGATTGCTCAGCATTTTTTTAGGGGCCAAGGTCATGCTAATAGCAAATTTGGGGGCAGTTGGCTCACTCCATTACCACCACTCCTTGAATAAGGGGAAAATGGCAGGGGGTACTTCTGGCTTTTCATGGATTTGTTTTACCGCCTAGAATGTTTCTCCCATGGAGGCTGAACTTCCCCTCACTTTAAATTGTCTGTTTAGTTTAATCAAGCTTTCCACAATGCTTCAACTTGAATTTAACAAGCATTCATTTACAGAGAGCATTTTTTCCTTTCCTTTTTTTCTCTTTCTTTTTCTTTTTTTTTTTTTTTTCCCTCTTTAGCCCTCTTATCTTTGCCTGGCACAGAAGCCAGTGAACAGCTGACAAGGTCACCTGGGCTTCCCTGGGGACAGATGTCTTAATCAATGGAAGTCAGAATTTCAATGTCCCCCCTGCTGACGGTGTATGTTGCGTCTCTATTTTGGCTTCTTACCATGGACATCTTTAGAAAGGGTCTGGTCGACAGGGAGCTGCCGGAAAATTCTCAACTGAACGGTCCTGCCACGGCAAAAAGAAAAAATGTATTTTGGGGAATAAAATTGAGAGACTGCCGAGTTATCCTTCCAGTTCTTATATCCTGATTTTAAGCTACAAGCTGCTATCTAGGGTTTTTTTGTGTGTCTCCATCCAGATTCTACTTCTCCTGGGAAATTTTAAGTGACCCTCCTCCCTCCACGCCACCCACCGTCAAGTAAGGTTCCTCTTCCCGGCTCTCATAGTACCATCTGTTTTCCCCATCACAGTGCTTCTTATATCCTATTTAAATTAATTTAGCAATTTAATTTAAATGGTCTAGATTGTCAGCTCTCCAAGGAGTGAGATGCCGTCTTACTCATTGTTGGATCCCACCTGGCAAACAGTCGCTTCCCCAGAAACAGACCTCTGTCGAGTGTGGTTGGTAAGCTTTGTGGTCTGGAAGCTGGAAAGAGCTTTGTCGCTTGCCTTTGCATTTCAGACAGTCCATTGAGTCACACATGTGGCAAATTCGCCTGCCTTTTGAGATCTAAACAGAACACTCTGTTAGGCGAAAAGGAGGCGTTCAGAGACCGTGAACCATGAGGATTGCCTATGCGCGGGCTCCAGTCTATCGCCCTCACACAGAGAAGGCAGATCAGGGCCAAGATGCTTATTGATGATCTCTGGATGCCCGTGCCTTCCCTGCCTGCCCACGGGGAGCTCTCCCGCGAGCCTCCTCTCTGCCAGCCACAGGGCTCTGCTCTGACGGATGGAGCTGACCAGGCAAATTACTATGCTGATGAACGGCTCAGCTACCTGAGCACGTGTTCCAGAGAGACTGCCAGGGATAAACCACATTTTAGAGCAGGGCTCATCCACAGCCTGGGGTGAGCCTTTTAGCCCTCAGCCAGTCAAGGATGACGGCTAAGGAAGATGAAAGGACCGCAGTATCTGTGTTCGCTTTTCAGCAACCCGCACGTGCCTGTCCTTGGGCTGGTGAGAAGCCTGACTGCATTTTTCACTCCTTCCAGAAAGTTATTCAAATGGGGACCCCGAGGTCTGGGTGTCACTGGGCTGGTTGAAAGAGAGAAACCAGGAAGCTGAACTGAAAGCACTTAAAGAAAGGATGCATTACCTTAAAATATGCAGATGGGAAACTGACATTATTGTCAATGTCAGAAGTCACCTTTCTGAGTAAACAGTCACCTCTGGGCAAAGGCGGGGATGTGTTTCTTCCCGTTTACAAATGACTGAGTATGCAAATGCGGGGGGTCAGAGTTGCGCCCCAGAATGTGGAGTTGTCGTCTTTCATCTATCCATAATGAGGAACATGCAGGGAGCTGTCAAAAAAGGACCCATGGACCCGTTCCGGGCCTGCTGAATGGAGGGGATTTCAGTGTTAAATCTGCCAGCTGGTTTTGTGCCTAAGTATTACATCAGTCTCTTGTATGATCTTGCATCCTGTGTGAAATGTAATGTTTAGGCCTAATGGGCAGGATTAGCAAGAGCTGGGAAGCCATAAATGAAAGTTTCTTGTTTCTAGAGAGCAGGTTAGAGCTTTTATATTATCTGCCGTGGAGCTTGGTGAATTTAAATGTATCTCTTGGGCTTTGGTAATATTCGTGTTAATGTCAAAATTGATCCCATTGTTATTGAGATGTGTGGTTTTTTTCAGGCCCAAGTCACACGGTGCCGCCGTTGTTGCCAGGGCTGATGAATATCTGCTTGGGATATATTCCTTCCACTCTTTTTCCAGAACTGAGTGAGGTTATCCTTGGTGCCTGTTACCGAGCTCTGTGTGTAGGTCTGCCTTTCGCTGTAATTCACTCATAAACTGAATCGACATATCCCGAGCACCTACTATGTGCCAGGTACTTTGCTGGCTCTGGGGACGTTAACAGTAATCAGCAAGATCTGGGCTGTTCTCCCATAAGACTCCTACCTAGATAGGAAGAGAAACAATAAACACATGAGCAAAAGAATTATAATTGCACATTGATGCGAGTGCTGTGTGGGAAGAGAGCTGGAAGAGAAGAGAGGGAATGATGGAGAGGACAGCCTTCCATCTACTGGTGATGAAGCAATACTTAGGCAGAGACAGAAAGGTTCGGGCCAATTATAATTGCTTGAAAATACATGGAGAAGGAGCTTTCAAGGCAAGGAATTAGTACGTGCAAAGACCCTAAACTGGCAAAGAGTCATGTTTGAAGAGTTAAGTGGAGACGAGCATGTCCAGCACAAAGCAAGGAGGCAGAAAGGGGCGAGTTGGAAGTAAAGAGGTACCTGACTGCAGAGAGCAGCTCACACAGGACCATGGTGAGGAGCTTTTTCTTTCATCCTGTTTAAAGACATGGAAGGATGTTTGAGATGAGGCTGTATGTTTAAAACTATATCTTTATATCTATTAAGGTGGCTATTATATATTTAAAAAACAGACAATAACAAGTGTTGACAAGGATGAGGAGAAACTGGAACCATTGCGCGTTGCTGATGAGAATGTGAAACGGTGTAGAGGACACGGAAAGCAGTGGGGCAGTTCCCCAAAACATGAAACGTAGAATTAACCCAGGATCCGGCAATTCACTTCTGAGTATATTTCTGAAATAACTGGAAGCAGGGACTCCAACGCCTATTTGTAAACACATGTTCACGGCAGCATTACCCACAGGAGCCAAAGAGTGGAAATAAACCAATCGTCTGTTGATAGATGACTGAGAAGTCATGTGTGATTGATACACACAAAGGAGGATTATCCAGTCTCACAAAGAGAGGGCTCTGGCACGTGCCTTAACAGGACAACCCTTGAAGACGTTATGCTAAGTGAAGTAAGCCAGTCGCAAGAAACAAATGTTTTGTGATTCTGTTTACATAAGGTACCCAGCGTCGTCAAACTCACAGAGGCAGGAAGCAGAACAGTGGTTGCCCGGGGCTGGGCGGAAGGGGCAATGGGGAGCTGTTATTGAACGAGTGTGGAGTTTTCCACTTGGGAAGATGGACAAGTTCTGGAAACAGACAGTGGCGATGGCTGCACAACAGTGTGACTGACGTGCTTCATGCCGCTGAACTGCGCACGTAAAATGGTTAAGATGGTAAATTTTGTGTTCCGTATATTTCACCACAAGTTTAAAAAGCAAAAAGAAGAAACACGCTGCTATATGTTACACAATGTGGAAAGGAGGCGAGAGAACTGTTGGAAAGACAGGAGATCATCACTCCGAGTCCAGTGTGGAGACAGCGGTGGTCCAGGGCAATAGAGACGCAGAGAATCTGTGGGTCTGAGACATATATTCAAGGACCAAAGCTACAGGACTTATTATGGGTGGATGACATCACTGTTCTTCACAGTGTGTACTCGCCCTTGAAGCCTTCAGACCACACTTACGCAGGAGGTGGTACAGACCTGCCAGGTGCCTTTGACTGGCAGATGTGTTTCAGCTTGCCATCTCGGTGCATGACGAGCCGGGCTTCGTTTTTAAACTCTTGGGCAGTCTTGGGTGGAGTATGGGAGCTCTTGCTGTTGACATGTGAATGTTTGCCTGCACTGGCATGCAGCGGTCCTACGCTCTGTGCAAATGTGGCTTGTCTTGTGATTTGCAGTGATAACTAGCATGTGCCTAGAGTCGTTCCTCCTCTTCCTTATTAGTAATGCACGTCTCCCATTAGCATATGCAACTAACGGCTCCCTCTCCCCTGTGCAGTGTTGACATTCATTGTAATGATTTATTATCCCAGCTAAATAACCCTCAATATGAAACAACAAACATGCCTATGTTTGTGTTTTTCATTTGTTTTGTTTTCTCTTTCTTGCTTCTGTGTAAGTAGAGAGTTCTTTATGTGGTAATTGCATGGCGCAGAGACCAACAACTGGAAAAACCCACTGGAAAGGTTAGGGATGTCAGGGAGGTTTACTTGTTAAAAAAATGAAAATAACCACCCAATTTTACTGCTATCTTGCACTAGTGCTTTGGAATTAAAATAATAATAATTACATTATTAAGAACACGTTTGTTTTGAGCAAACACTCCATATAAGATTTAATGAGCTACGAAAGGGCCATAGTTGGGCTTCCCTTCAAGCCTGCAATGCTCCCAGGAGTCTTGTTTTACCTGCTTGAGATGTTTCCAGAATGGCCTGAACCACGGGCTTTCAACGTGGTAGAGTCGTGGCCGGGTCTGGAGCTCTCCAGTGGGACTGCCTGGGTTATAGCCCAGCAAAGCCACCGCCTGGGTGTGTGACCTTAGATGATTTACTTAAACTCCCCGAACCCCCGTGTCCTCGTCTATAAAAGGGGCACAGCAGCCAGACTTATTTCCTGAGGCCCTTGTGACAGTTAAGATAATAAATGTAAATCTCTGAGAATGAGTGCTCAGTAAGTGTTAGCTGTTACTATCATCAGTGAGCTGTAACGATATTTTCATGAGGAAGATGTTATATATGAAAATAAATATGCGTAAAGACATCATATAAAAGGTTAAAGGGAAACATACACATATTAAGGTCATTATTTGTGTGACCATGTGTGTATGACAGTGAAATTAATGTGGAGAATGCTTTACAGTGTGTGAAGTTCTTGGCGTGCATGACAAAGATCTGGCAGTATTTTACCCCGTGCAACAGAGATTAGAAATCTTGAGTCATTAACCGGTTTGCTGTTGAGTCAAAAGTACATCCTCACCCACTCTGGTCATTCTGTTTTTTATTAATTTTGTTTCCCGTTTACATCACTGTGACCCCTCCCGCCTAACATCATTTTGGACATTAGAGTCTTCTTATTGGCTAATGGTAATTTCCATATCTTAACATCATAGAAAATTATTTGAATTGTTTCATGTAAAGTTACCTTATCTGGCTTATAATGGCAGTTTATTTTTTCTAAAGAAAAACACTAATTTTTTTTTTTGGAGCTTTAGTTTAAAAACCTAAGCAGGTTATTCTTGCCTCAGGCTTTTCCCCAATAGAAAATTGTTATTGATGTTTTGTATCATATTCCATTCAAAGGTAAAAGGCTGCTTCCACTTGCCATTTTTCTAGTGATTTTTTTTCTCTGGCGCGTCTGCAAGTCAACACCCCTGGGCTCAATTAAAATATGTATTTAGCCAGTGGATTTGCAGGGAGAAGACCAAACTTGAATACTAATACCTGAGCTGTTGCCTCTGAGTACTAGGATGGTGCACAGTGAGGGATGAGTCTCAGGACAATGGCAGTGAACCCAGGAAACCTGGCAAAGATAGCACCTCGCTACACATGTACAGCGGGATTTTGTCGAGTTTCCCAGCATACACAGATGTTGCTCATTAAAACCACAATCTGATTGAGATCATGTCCAGAGAGACAATTCAAAGCCACCCAAACAATGCCATGTCCTGTCTTCCCAGTGCCTAGTAATCCCATGGGACAGAGGGTAGTTTTTCCTGACGTCTCCTCTGAAGACCTACCTAACCCATAAGGTCCTGATGGCAACTAGTATTTGTGGAGTTTTTACTGTGGGTCAAGCCCTCCACCCCTCGCTGGGGAGGGGATGATGACTAGAAGCAGGCTCAGCCTCTGCCTCTTGGAGCTTCCATTCTGGGGATTTGGGAGGAGGTGACGCAGTCATGAAAATCAGAAAAGGTTTCCCCGAGGAGGTGCCAACTGAACAGAACAATGAAGGCTTAGTGACTAGGAAAGAGTGTTGTAGACCAGAAAAGCGAGGGATGGCTTTGTGGCACGTGGGGGTGTGGCCAGGTAAGTAACAGAGAGAAGTTCTGCCTGGCTACAGCCAGAGACAGCAAAGTCTAAAATAATTCTGGAGAAGTTGGAAGGGCCAGTCTGCCTGGGCCATATTAGAAATTTTGCCTTGACTTTTTAGACCAACTTTAGTCGATCATAGGTACTATTGATATTATCTTCCCGATGCTTCAGCAAACTGAAGCTTCAAAGTGGTGAAATCACCCCATTCCTCAGCTAGGAAGAGGCAGACGTAGAATTTAAACCACGGCCAAAGTTTGTAACCAGCACATTGCGCTTCCTCTGTGAGATGCCTCTCGATCAGTTTCGCGGACTTTTGGCTCACAATATCATCACCCAGTGTCACTGTGGTCTTTCTACAGAACCTGTTTAAGTCAATCGTCGATTTGATTTTGCAGCCAAAGGACACCAAGTTAACGGCTGGCAGACTGAACAAGGCACACACATGAACTTTCACACAGCCGTTGTTGTCCTCACACCAAATCTGAGGTCTCCACGCCTCAGGGGGAAGCTTAGAAATTAGGGTTTGAATACTGTTAGCCCCAGCAGGCAACGCACGGCTGAGATTCACATAGCTTTCTTAGCCGGTACCAAGTTGTGAAGTCCAGAAATGAGTTTTAAAGAGAAAACACTAGCATATATTTTAACATGATTACAATGCATTTAAGGAATGAAATTCCTCTAAGGTTCAACACAACTGGAAGGAAAGGAAAGGAAAGGGGAGGGAAGCGAAGGGAAGAAGAGAAATATTACTACATCATAAGTACACTTCCGTGGCTCATTCTTCTCCATCTCTTCCTTTCCCTCTTCCCTCTCAATTTTTTTTTTTTTTTTTTTTTTTTTTTGCTTTGAAGGTAAGCACTTGAAAGATTAGCCCAGCACTAAAGAAAATGCTCTCTTTTATGTGCGAAAGCTTGGTAATTGCTGCAGAAAGATACTCAGTTGCTCATAATATTCGTATAATCAGATTAGTTGTGAAGCCTACCTCAGCGGAGGAGGTTGGAGTAATCCAATTCATGCCTGTTTACCTTGTCCACGTGAGGGCTGCTTTTTTATCCTTTCTGCTGGCCCGTGGGTGCCAGCGAAAAGGTACCGCAGCCCCTCCGAGGATAAGGCAGCTACTGTATGAGAAAGAAAAGAGCAAGGGAGTAGATTTAACTGTTTGAAGAGGGGTGGGTTTTTGCTTTTGCTTTTGCTTGATGTTCTATTGGTAACCGTTGAAATTATCCCGAGGCGCCAAACCTATGCTCCTAAAATTTTGGGGGGCGGTTGACATCTCAATTCATAGGCAACTGTCTCATGACCAATCCATCCACTGTGAGCGTTGAACATATGGCCCTGTGTGATGGCTTCACTGATTTCGCCAGGGAGAGTTTTACAAAAATCTCTATTTGAGGGAGCAGCTACCACACAGATGAGCGATACGCTCCTGGAATTCATTATTGCTTGCCAAGTTTGAGAATTGATTCATTCGAAGCCCAGAGCCAACAACTTCATGCAGAAATGTTTTTCATTATCTGGGTGCAGCCCTCCTTTGCAGACCTCCTTCTTTGCACACCCAGTGCCGTTTGCACTCTGCTCCTCATGGTGGACTTCGTGTTTGAACGCTTTAGCTTGAAATTCACTTGGTCATCACGAACTTATAACTGTAGTGAGGTCCTTACGTTCCCTGGGACCGATCATTAAGGACGATCTTGCAACTCCAGGCTTCCTCTTCTCCATAAAGGCTTCCCCTCTCTCTGAAAACGAAAGCTGGCATTTCCACCATCTGGCGTGGGCCCCTGTCAATAAACGAAGCCAATCGCACGTGACCCACGTTATTCTGCATGATGACGGGCCCGTGATAAATATGTGCTCCCTGGAATGTAGGAGTGGTCTGTAGCGTTTCTGATCCTTCCTGATATGAGTGCGACCTGAACAAATAATATTTTAGAAATCCTAAGAATTGCTGGAATCCAATGGGGAAAACAGCGTGGATCACTGTGATAGCTGCCTGTCAGTCTCGGAAATCTACCTAAAGGCATGTCACATCTCATTTATAGCTCGATTGGCTGTTTTTTTTTAAAACAGCACTGTTCAGCTGTCCGGTCGTTTGGATTTTATCCCAGCGGGTGCTCTTTTGGTTTCCCTGGGGAAAGGGGACAGGCCAACGTGTATCCTTTTGTGTTGGAACTTTGAAGTGTGATGTTTTCTTATTTTTTATCTTTTATTTATTTAATTGTTCAAGTACCGTTGTCTCAATTTTTCCCCCACCACACCCCTCCCTACTCCCCCCCATCAAACCTACCCCCTTTGGCTTTGTCCATGTGTCCTTTATACATGTTCCTTGTTAATGAGGAATATAGGTAAAATGTGACATTTTCAATTACCTACCAGATCTGGCCTTTTTTTTTTTTTTTAAATAAAACATTAAGTATCACACCTCCTTTTCTGCAAAAGTGCCCAGTTAATAATTTTGCTTCAGCCCTGGCTGTTGTGGCTCAGTGGATTGAGTGCTGGCCTGCGAACCAAAGGGTCGCTGGTTCGATTTCCAGTTAGGGCACATGTCTGGGTTGCAGGCCAGGTCCCCAGTAGGGGGTGCAAAGAGGCAACCACACATTGATGTTTCTCTCACTTTCTTTCTCCCTCCCTGCCCCTCTCTCTAAAAATAAATACAATCTTTTTAAAAGGAAATACTCAAAAAAAAATAATTTTGCCTCATATAAGAGTACCACCATACCAAGTTTAAGCACCTAAAACAGCCAGGCTTGCGTGTTAAATAAAATCAGTATCCTATTAACCAGAAGAATGAATAAAGCGATTCTCTTTTCTCTGCATGTTTCAGCTCTCTGAAACGACTGACAGGTCTTTTATTTGGGAAGTGTATTTCACCGGGAAGAAGACTTCCTAAATATGATTTAATTCTTTTTTTTCTCCAGAGAAATAGGATTTAAACTTTGTGCTTGTACCCTCCAGGAATGGCTCAACCAAACAGAGTGAAAATATCATATCACAGCAGTGAAAAAGGATGCTGTGTTGTTTCAGAGTCCAGATCTGTCCGTGATAAAGGAGATTTAAATCCTCCCTATGCACTGAGTGGGAGCTAATCCGAGCCATGGGAGATGCTGAAATGACGGAAAGCTTTCAAGCTGAGCAGTTTCTGTGCGCTCCATGGTTGGGAATTCTGTTGGAAAAATATGGTTAGACTACTTTGACAATGTTTAACCTGCTTAAATTGGATTTTTTAAAGTGCACAAATTGATGTTCTGCCTACTTGGAGCATGTTTTCAAGATACCAAGACATCAAAGAGAAACAGTACGAATAAATCAGATGCAAACATCCCTGGATCCATCCTAGCAAAATTAGTTTAGGATTTCCTAGGGCAATGCTGAATTAGAAGGATGCTCAGGCATCTGGACAAGTACCAGTGGTAATCATCTTTATTTGGGGGGGGGCATGTTGGGGATGGCTGAGAGAAGAAAAGATATTCTTACATCTTGTGGTAATCACTAAATGACATCAACTTCATAGATACTTTTTAAGGATACAGTGGAGAATTCTTAGTGTCCCGCCTACCGTCTTGGAGAATTGCGTCAGTCTCTGGTCCGTTGGAATTTGGGGTGTCAGGTGACCTTTCCAGCCCTTCCTATTCTCCCCTGCGTACTCACCTGGTCACCAGATCTCTTTCTCTTTCTTCCAGCAGGCTAAATTAGGTCTCAAAAGCAGCAATACATATTAGCCACAACATCAGCTCCAGAAGCTGAGAGCATTTTTTTTTTTACATGAAGCCAGAGAGATGGAGTGATCTGCTTGATAATAAAGCTTAGCTTTAATGCCAGCTCCATGCTGTTACAGCATATTACTAAACAGCAAGAAATGTGGCACAGATGTTGTGGCAGCCATATTTTACACCATCCAAAAGGTCATGTCGCGTGTTATTACATTCAGAATCAATATTAAGTGAGCGTTCCAAATTTCAGCTGTCAGTTGAATTTATTGCCGCAAACCAAAGCTGAAGGTTTCTCGACTGTGATTCAAGCAAGCTAACAAATTAACTAATATGAGGGCATGCCTAGAAGAAGCAGGTGACCCCCATGCCGACAGCAGAGGCTGGGGTCTTACATAGCTGTGAGAAAGGGCTGCCCGGGTGCCAATCAGAAACAATTGCCATCTCTATTCAGGGAGGGAGAGAGGAGGGGAGAGAGAGGGGGGGAGGAAGGAAAGAAGGAAGGAAGGAAGGAAGGCAGGCAGGCAGGCAGGCAGGCAGGCTGGCTGGCTGGCTGGCTGGCTGGCTGGCTCTCAGGTGGATAAAGTATGCTGAAGACAGCTCCCTTACAAAAAGCGTGATGTATACATATCTGTCTGACAACGCTCACAATAGTTAGCACACCTTGAAGATAACTTACATTGCCAAATTCGCCCAAAGTTCTGGTCACCTACCCTTACTCCAAAATCTTTTTTAGATCTTGACAGGAAACACCGATCCAGGTGCTAATTGAGCTATATTGTTTGTGTTGCCATTTATCATCTCAACAGCTATGTTAGGCAAAGTCTTTCTTAGCTGTAGGCAGTTCTAGAAAAAATACAAAACTATCTGATAGATGGGCACTCATTTATTTAGCACGTGGACACACCTGCAGTTGCCGAATATGGCTTATTAAAATGAATTGGGGGATTCCAAGTCAATGAGAAGAAATTGTATATCCAGTGCAAAGTCTGAGGAATGCCATACCAATGTATTCTGCATGGAATGGCTGGTCAGAAAATAAGGCAGAGGACTCTTGACCACAGTTGACAAGCCTGTGAATCCATATACCCATGACTTTCTCTGAAATTATTTTTTAAACCTATCCTTAACACTCTCTTTGTCTGGGGTGCAGTCTCCCAATGCCTCTGTTGAGAGAATGAATGTTGTGCAATTAGCAAGTGGTCCAGAGGGTATCCTGGGTATTCTGCGGAATGTGGGATCTCACGAGACCACCTCACCGGCAGAAGGGAGCTGGAGGAAACCAGGTTGTGTGGTCCCTTGGCGGATGCGCCTGCTCTCCTGAGAATTTCCAACTCTTGTTGGAAGACCTCCTGAGATTTGGGAGGCGTCAGTAAATCTCCCAACTGCTGGTAGCTCAAACTAAGGTTTAACTGAGGTCCTCAGATGCTCCTTTGACAAAAGTCATACACACTTTTGGATATTTCCTCTTATTCTGCTTTCTGTCACAAATGCAAGTAGTGGTTTTTAATTGACTTTGCTAGGAGTGTTTAGGGGAAAGAAATCTGTAATTCTAGTAAATAAATACTTCAGTCAAGGACTATTCATTATTCAAGATTCAATAAACATTTTTTGAGTACCTACTCTGGGCACGGTCTGTGTTCCGTGCTCTGGGATAAAGAGATAAGACAGGGTCCCTGTTCTCGGGGATGGTAGAGGAAAAAACAGATGTATTCAAGTAAGTATAGTGCAGGGTAGCAGTGCGTAGTTTAAAATTCTCTCAACTTTTGACCCAGCATGCTTATTTCTAGAAATTTATCCAAAGTGCAAAATGATGTTTAAGTGGGTATCAGTTGTATCATGGTGACTGACAGCTAAGTAGATGCTCAGGGACTATTTCTTGAATAAATAAATATTATTAGGAGCTATTTATAAAAGCAGAAGTGGGAAATTCTAAATATGCAAAAAAGACAACTAGCTAACTACAATATCTACAAATTAAAAGATTTGGGAGGAGCTTAAAATGTTGTGAGAATAGGGAGAAAGGGAAAATTATCTCAATATTTACATGAAAGCAGCTTACAAAGAAATTTGTGTAGTATAATCTTGATTTTGTAAAAAGAAAAATATACCAAGCCTGTCCAGAAAGTGTCCAGCCATGTATCATGAAAAGATAGGGACATTTATTGAAGAAGATAGAGTACAAGAAACACTGAACACAGGACAATGACGCCTCAGTCCCCTTCAAAGTAGGCACCTTGGGACCTCACACAGTTCTTCCAATTGCCATCAGCTTTTCCATTGTATTTTCCTGAATCTCATTGCCAGTCTGAAATCTCTTCCCTTTCAAGGGTTATTTTAATTTTGGGAAAAGCCAGAAGTCTCAGAGCACCAAATCTGGGCTGTAGGGGGGCTGAGTCACCTGGGTGATTTGGTGTTTCACCAATAACTCTGCACGAGCGGGCGCATTGTTGTGATGAAGCTGCCAATCACCAGTTGCCCATAGCCACAGCCTTCTGAATCACTAGAATAGTTTCCGTGGAGGTATGTTCAATCTTAACGCAAAATCTGATGCAGATTCTTTGCTCTACTCGCTCAGTCATTTTGGATGTGATGGCCACACAGTACACATGCTCACTCAATGGCATCTGCCGCCCCCTCTGACTAGTACAATGAAGTCATCATTGTTCACGCACGAGCATTCCAGTCCACTCTCCTTGGATGCCAGGTTACATCAATGTCTCACAAATCATTCTCCTTATAGTAACAGTGGCTGGACTTTTTCTGGCCAGACTTCATATAAACACACAGAGGAAAAGCATTCATATCCTGCATGACCAAGCCAAGGATTGATGGGTTAACCAAACAGGAAAGCAAAGAGCCATAAAAATCAATCCAAACATATATAAATATTTCTGTTCGACTTAAAACATAGAAAACCATGTTTTCCCACTGAATCTTGAATTGCATTGATCTTAAGAGGGCAAGGCCGAGCCTTTTCTTTGAGGGTGAAATTGTTTCTTTCTTGTAGAGACTGCTCCCATTACCCAGCCCGTATGATTTCTCCCTTCTGTTCTTCACAGAAATAAGGCAAAAAATGGAAAGGCTTGCAAAGAAGTCTGAAGCCTGAATCCTGCTAGATGTTTACGTGTTCCCCATCAGTTTTTTCCTGTTGTATCCATACCTAATTTGACAGTATTGTTTGTAGCAAATTTGCATGCATTGAATTTTTTTCAAAGCACTGAACTTAAGGAAATGCTTTGTGTTTACAGTATTTTATTGGCTTGTGCTATATTTAACTGAATTGTGAAATTAGATGAAACTACAAGGGGCCTAAATAGGTTTGGGAACAAACACGATTTGCCGGAGCAGAAGGGAGAAGGTTATTAAAGAATCGCCTACAAGCTGTATGCCGTGGGTATGTGTGTGTCTTTTACAGAAGGCACAGGGAGAAGCAGCTAACCCAGCACATCAGTCAAGTGAAGGACCACTAGAGGAGCTCTGGGTTTGTGCTTTAGCAAGAGAGAGGAGACAGGACCCAAAGAATGGATACTGCGTGTTGATAGTGCTTGTCTCTGCGAAGGGAAGTCATTACAGACGCGCATTCTTTTTCTCCTTTCCCATATTATTCAAACTCTTTACAATGAAGGGGTATAATTTTATCAGCAACCTCTTCATTTCATCAATTTTCAATACATTTGAGACAAAAGATGCAGTGCAGCTAGCATGGCGCTGGATGGCACAATCAGCGCTCCTGAGGCGGCGGGACAAATTCATTAGCAGCGCTGTCTTTGCGCTTGCGCTCCCCGGCTTTAACCCTCAGCTCTGCCACTTGTTGCACGTGAAACTTTGGGGAAGTTCACTTTAAACCCTCTGGGGTGCCCCAGAGGTAATGCTGTAAGCATCCAGCAGCCAAGTTGTTGTGAAGACCGGATCAGGCATATGGAGGGCTGAGAAGACTGCTGGGTGTAGAGTAGGGTCTTAAGTATTAAATAGGTTCTTGTTGTACTGTGATTTCTCTTAGGTCATCAAAGGGCTTCCTTCCAAAATGGCAAGCCAAAGCTGAGCAATCCATGTCGTTCACAGGAAATGCAAGGAAATAACGGATCAAGGGAGAGCAAGTACATATTTGTCTTGATGTTATAGCGTAGGGGTTGTCAAACTACGGTCTCTGGGCCAAGTCCGACTCAGTGCCTATTTCTGTAAATAAATTTTTCCTGAAACACAGCCACACTGTTCCCTTATTGATTGTGTGGCCGCTTCCATGCTGCAGCAGACAGAGCTGAGGAGTTAACTGCAGAGACTGTGTGGACTACGAACGCTAAAATATTTACTATCTGGCTTTTGAAAGAAGAAGGTTGCCCACCCCTGCTGTAGGGAATCCATCGAGGTGTGACCCTTGTGGCCTGGAGTACAAAGCAAGGTTTATGAGCTAGAAAGAGGAGGCTGAAAGCAGGTACTCATATGTGCGAAGAATCTGCTGAAACCAATAAGAAGTGCTCAGGTGTAAGAATAGCGTTCCAAAAAAAAGGTAGGTTAAGACCAATGTGAAGTTCTTTGTCCACAGCAACACAGGTGTTTAGGTCTAGCGTGCTGGGCAACAGGGAGCCATTACAGGCTGTCGGGCAGGACAAACTCCGGCTGGACATGGCTTCAAGGAGATTATCTGACAGTGGGGAGCGTGCAGGACTGAGAGCAGTATGCCTAGAACTGGAGAGTACATAGGCACCTGTTAGAGTGATGTGGGGATGAGGAAAGAGGGTCTCAGCAAGAACAGCCATTCGGAGGGGATAGAAAATTAAGTTTCACAGAGTCCTTTCATCTTGAGAAGAACTATTTCCCAAGTTCTGACAAAGAGAACACCGTGGGGTTTTTTCCCCCTGGAAACAAGCTCCATAGTACACCATCAACAGCAGAGTTTATCAACAGGAGCAGAATAGCACAGTCTTTTCTGCCAGAGGAATTAAAATAATTTTAAATTGCTTGCTGGATCTGGATAAAACCCCAATTAAGCTCACAATGCCTTCCTCTAACAGTCCTGTATACACAAATGTGTGGGCGGACGCGTGGGGGGAACAGCATTGAAACCATTTATTCCATCAGAATGCCTTTCGCAGTGGCAAGACCTGGGTGGGGGCGTACCTGCCCGTCATCAGTGTCTGATCTGCCTGGCACTCTGTGTGGCCCTTAGCCAACAGTGTCAAAAGCGTCACCATGTATCAGGCCGTCGCCCAGAGTTTAGGGTATCTTTAGAGCCCTCTGTTGCAGTACAGAACATCTTAGTGGTAATGAGGTGGACGGAAGAGCGTTTCCATCCTAAATGTAAAGTGAGAAGTATGCCGCAGGCAACCTTCCACACGCCATGTCCACCAGCGGTGGTCGGCAGCAACACCGCCTGCTGGCCAGAGGGGGTTTGGTACCACATCTTCAAGGTCCTCTGTTAATTATTGTTAAAGCCTCCATTGACAAGAGGTCTTCAGCAACTCAAAACCAAGAAACAACCCAACAACGGACCTGCTACCAGAGGAAATAGTCACTGCCCTAGCAACCAAGAACCTCTCTAGAATTCAACGGAAGGATGAGAGGGGAAGTGGACATGATTCTCAGTAACCTGGCCCCTAGATTGTGAGATCCCCAAATGCATTTGCACCGTGCCCCAAACTAACAAGGTTGGGTGGACACTTACATTCTGGACTCTTTTGAAAACAATTAGAGCCTATTACTTCCTATTGTCCTATACACAGTGACTCTACTAGGTCCCACTCCTTTGTAATCTTATCACCAGTAGACTTAGAACAACGTAAACTATGGCAGAACTATTTAAATAACAGAGTTTTAAGAAACGAGTTAGTCAATAGCCTTTCACTTGGTGTTAGAGTCAGGGAACACAGTAGAACAAAGATGGCTGAGAGAGACAGGCTTTTGGAAATGCTTGACAAGCCCTGAAATTACAGAGATATCCTACGATTGCTGTTCACAAAGTCTGTTCCCAGAACAACCCTTCAGAAGATTACTTTCAGCAGGAGCTGGGCAGCAAGGGAGGGAGAAAGAAAATAAAGCCATGCTAATACTTTGCCAGGAAGGGTTGTGAGCCATCCTTCAGTGTTCCAGAGAGGCCAGGGCCAAGCTCCAGGAAGCCCCATGACAAATCGCAACTTTTATAGAGATACGGGAGGATTTCCCAGAGCATTGCAATGGCCATAATGCAGAGGAGTCTAGCTGATTCCCTCACCGGGTGTTCAGTACACCGAATCACATCGCATGGACTGTATTGGCTTTTTTCTACTCTGTCAGTCCTTTTTATTACATCAAGGAGAAAGTCTCCATTTGATATTCGCATCTCTTAATTCATCGCACAGCCGATCCTCATTATATATGGATTCTGTAGTTGTGAACTTGCATACCCACTAACGTTTCTTTGTAACCCCCCAAATCAGTGCTGTGGCACTTTCACAGTCATCTGTGGACCTGGGCAGAGCTGTGAAAAATGAGAGTCACCCAAGGTGTGCAGTGGCAGCTGAGGCTGAACAAGGAGACGCTCTGCCCTCTTGTCTCAGCTCTCAGAACGTGAAAAAGTGTCCTTTCACAGTCTACTTAATGCCACATTTTTCACATTTCTGTGCTTTTCTGTTGGTAATTCTGCTGTTCAGAATGGCCCTTGAGCATGGGGCTGTCTGGTAACTCTCAGCAAGGCTGCAACGGGCCTGAAGGAGAAAACATGTAAACACGTGTGTTAGAAAAGTGTTGTTCAGACATGAGTTATAGTGCCGTCAGCCGTGAGTGCAATGTCAACGAATCAACAATGTCTATATAACAAGGTGTCTTTAAACAGAAACATACCTCAAACATAGCTATATACTCACCAGCTGATGACAGTGTTTGACCAGAGACTCATAGGAACCTAACCCTATATTTCCCCTAGGAGCAGGGGCTCAGCATGGCCTAACTCAGCACGTATGACAACTTTATAGAATATAGCTACTACAAATAATGAGAATTCTACTTAGAATGAGCTGGCAATAGTGCTTTGTGAGAATTTGTGAACACGTTGCTTCCACATATTTATTTTGCATATTTTCTGTTCATATTAATATTTTTGCTGTTACCTGCTATTTATGGCATAAATAGTATTGTAAAGTTTCCTCTTGTTATAGAGTGGCGATGCAAAGGGGTTTTTCCCCTCAGATATTGACTTAAGTAAAATAACTGACTTAAAAAACATTAAATAAAAGATATTTTCTGCTAGGAAATACGGCCGTAAATATACACACACAATAATAAGTGAAGGAGGTAGGCAAAAAATAAGTTTATGGAACCCTACAACTGGAGAAAGGATTTATTCTTACCTTTCTCACTGACTGCTTCCATAGAGTCTACTTCTGTAGCTGATAGGGAACGTGACAGAGGTGCTCTGACTTAGTTCCCGGGGAATGCAGTGATTCGATGAAAGTGATAGGGTAAGTGCACGGCCACTCCAAGGTCAAGTTCAGGCCTTGACAATCTAGCCACAACTTATGAAGAGTGTAAGTTCGGACTTTTCTATAGTGGATTTAAGTTTTCTTATCATCAATAGCAGACTTGTGAATGACTTAATACTGTCCTAAGAGCTCACTGCACTTGGCCTTTCGAACGAGAACCGGCCGATGGCCTGAGCAAGCTGGTTCATCCGCGTCTGGCAAAAAAGGGCCACCCTGGAAAGGGAAGGTGCTCACACCACACCTCAGTGAGGAATGGAGTCCGTGTCCAAGTTCAGCTCTCTGCGACACACCTTTCTTTCACCTGCTTTATCGCAGAGATAAAGAGAAGGGAGGTGTTTGGCGCTCGGAGCAAAAGATGTTAAAAACACAGAAGTACAAGGGAGCAGTCCAGCTGAAGTGAAAGCAATTAAAGAGACAAGAAGTCCCCTTAGCTGCCTTTTGGGTACTTTTTTGATCTTTTCACCAAGGAATTAGTAGCTTAAAATACTGCTGGCAGGGAAGAAATGCACATTATGGGAATGCTGCTCTGGATTAAAAAGCAAATGTTAGGTGAATCAATGAGGCAGCTGTCGGATTCAATGAGCACAAGGCCTGCTCGGAGTGCGGTGGCCAGGTTTATTCTGGACAACAACGGCCCCAGCATATAAGCGGTGGCTTATATTTGCCATATTTCTCACCGGCAGACTCTTGTCTCAATGGGGCTTGACATTTTATTTGGAATCATCTGACCAACTTGCAGCGTCTGCCACTTAAAAAGGGGAGGGTGGCTGCTTAACTGCAAAGCCCAAGGAGAGGAGAGCGCTTTGAAATTAGGTGTGAGCTCAGGTTCCGCTCTCACCGCGGAAGACAGGACATCGATCGGCTCCGACTAAACACAGGAATTTTTTTGTTTGTTTGTGTTTTCCTCGTTCCCCCCGGACAGTGTTGTTCATCAGCACCAACCTGGTACAGCTCACCCAGGCAGTCCAAGAGGGAAGGGGTCGGGCTGGTGTGGGAGATGGTGAGGGCCAGGCCTGGGGCTGTGCAGGGCAAGAGTGCGGCGTATCTGTGGCAGATCAGCAAACGCTGCGGGGCAGACCCACGCAGCCCTGGGCAGGAGCTTTCACCGCCGGGAACCACAGCGCAGCGTTTCAGAAGGAAGGGTTTCTGAACCCCAGTTTAACAAGCCCCCCGCCGCTGCCATTGCAATCCCCAGGAAACTCATTAATGCGGCTAGATGCCGGGGCAGTGCACTCTTAAGACAGACGGGAAGCGGAGCCACTGTTCAGTTCCAAGGACGCCAAGCAGCGTCTCTAGTCATTAGCCCAGCCTCTTCTTCCAGCCTGACCTCCCAGAGATGCTTCTGACCTTCGGAGAGCTGGTCCAGGCCTGATTCCACATCATCGCATTGTTTGTAATGTTACAAAAATGTCAACCAATGCGCGCAGGGTTCATTGCCGACCAACAAATCACTTGGTCCTGGTGGGAAATCACACAGGCTGAGCAAGGCCTCGCTCGGTCAGGCTTCTGGGATGGCACACAGGGTGAGACAAGGGCAGGTTTGCAGTTGCTCGTATGGGAAATAATGCAGTTATTAATAAACAAGAATACAAGAGTAAACTCTGTGCTGTGCATACGCGCCACTGAGCCTACTTTTCCCCCAACCCTGTGAAATAAGCATCGGTGTCTGTGACTGAGCGAGAGGGTGAGGGCGAGATTCTGGAAGTCACTGAGTGAACTACATGGCAAAGCTAACCCACCTGTGGATTGATAACCTTGTGGAGTCTTGTTTTTGCCACCAAATTTAGAGTTCATTCCGATAGAGAGCAGGGGGCCGGGACCCCAACCGTGGCACAGTTGAGACGATAGTTATAAGATGGCTGGAGTCACTGTCTAACTCAGTCTGTCTCCATCACTTATTAACCTTTTAGACTTTGGACGAAACTGCTTAATCTCTAAAGCCTCAGTTTCCTCTCCTGTAAAATGGGGGGGAATTAGTGATGACCTGAAAGGTCTGATGTGGGGTTTTCTGGGTTTTGTTAGGAAATAAAGAAAACATGGTGTGTGACTGTGGCTCGCACAGCCTCGCCTGCAGCACGTGTGCAGTGAGAGCTCAGCGCTCACTGCTTCCTCTCCTCCTCCCCCTCCTCTTCCTCCTTCTCTCCATGCACTGAGAGCACTGGAAGCAAAAAGAGTGCTTTTTACAGAAATTCTTTATCTTTTCATTTTAGGCGAAGTCGTGTACCAAAGTAATGTGAACTTGAATTGCGGTTCCATGTGCCCTCCTCAGCCGAAAGGTAGGCTAGGTCCTGCCTTTCGGGAGTGAACATTCCTTGTACTCTCCACTCGCCTGCCTTGAGCTACCTCCAGCTCACGAGGAGTTATGTGATCCGTGGGTGCCAAAGAAATGGAAAATCGCGTCTTCCCTCAGCCAGCCAGCGAGTCTAAAATTTCTCACATTTGCATTCGTCGTGGCAATTCTTTTGTTCCAAAAAGGGGTGAAAAGAAGGTTAAAAGGGATGTAATGCGTTGGAAGAAAATATCAAAATGTGTATCAGTCTCTGTCTCCTGAACACCATACAACAGTGAGAGTTTGTGTTATTTGGGTTTTAATTCAAGGTAGAGAATCGAAAGTACCGGCGACAAATGATTTGTGACTCCTACTCGATTTATTCAACTCCAAACTATTTCAATAAATCTCGGAATTCATCTATATCCTGTTAAATTAAGGTTTCTCCATTTTGAAGGAAATCATGCCAAATTGATAAAGTCTTTTGAATTATTCTCTCTAAATATACTTAATCTTCATTAATGCAGCCCTGCATGGTATTTTGAGCCAATCTGAACTAACAGGAAATTTTTTCACATGTCTAATTCTTAAAATAGACAGGATTTCTTTTTTTTTTTTAATATGCTCTGCCAAGGCATGTGTGCCTAGAGATTTTATGTACATATAGAGTTTTTCTTTCCTGATCTCCTATCCCAGACCTCCCTCGTTTCTGGATACCATATGATATGATTTAATGTGGACTTTGAATTTCCTTTATTTCTCCCGTTTTTCTCCTCAATGCCATGGGAAGAGAAATCAAGTGTGTATTAATATGCACTTCATTGGGGGAAGTCATTTAGGGGAGTTTCTTTCTTTTTTTTTTCCCCCCTTGCTAATGAAGCCATGTGCATTTCAATTTCCAGGCTCCCTGGGTTCTGACCTAGAGAGCAGCTAACACACAATTGATTTGCAGCCCTGCAGGAAAAGGGGAAGCGGGAGAGAGGTCAGAGGCATCGATCGCTGCAGTGCAGACCCTGTGGGATGCTTCGATATCATCCACATCTTGAATGTATGAACACTCCTCCCATCAATAGGAAAATCCTCAGGATAGAAACTTCATAGGGTCCAGATGGAAGTTTAAGTAGGCAGGTGTGCTAGCCTACCTTCATCCCCTTTCAGGTCAGCCCCGCCGTAATAAACCGCCAAATTGACAAATTCAGACTTTAGAAACCAGCAAATCCAAGGCTGAAGGATGGTACTAAAGCACCCTAAGGAATTGCAAACTCAAACGTCTACAAGTCCTAAGTACAGACAGTAAGTGCTAAATTACTTTTATACTTACCTAAGCCTAACACCTGCCTAGTTACTTTGTGTTTATAAAGCATGCTAAGGGTTAGTGAAATAAAGTGGTAAAACAAAAAGTATCAATGGGTCACGTGATCCCTGAGTTAGCCTCACTCCTCGTTTTACAGAAAAGAAAACTTAGAACGTGAGATGCAAAACCCCTTACCCAATGCGCCACACTCAGAATTTCCCAAATTTCTCATTTTTTTTCTTGATCCCTGATGTCATTACCCAATGTCATACTTGATGTTCGGTTTCTCCTGTGGAATACCAACCACTAATGCCTCAGGTACCATGCACTGTGGGATGCTTTGCTTACAGTACTAGACATGGTTCTCTCCTTGAAACATGACTGAACTTCAACCTGCTTTGAAAAATTCAAGGAAAGTCATTGCCTCGCACAAGAACAGAGAAATTCTAGCTAAAGGCATGGCGGGGTCTAGATGTTCAGATCTTCTTATCAAGACAGTTTCTTCACTCTTTTTTTTTTTTTTTTTCCTGTTGGCCTCATTTTTGGGAAAACTCCCCTTTGTAATGACAAGATAAGTTTCAGTAGGTCTAAGCTTCCATATCTGTCTGGACAGCCATCCAGCCAAACGATAGCAGAGCTCCTCATTCTTCATAGATATAAGCAACAAAATCCTAAGATTGAGTCTCATTGGAATAATTTGGGTCCTGTGCCCTTCCCTGAACCAACCGCTATAGCCACAAGAAAGCTATACACAGATTGGCCAGAACCTGTCTCCTTAGTGAACTTCCTGGGCTGGGAATGAAGAGGAAAGATTCAGACACTGTTCCTGAAGACAGTACTGGGAACTAAGCAGGCAAAAACAGTAGACAGTGATCACGTTCCCCCTTCTTACTGTGTTCAGAGCTGTCTCGCTTGCCCAAGAGGCGTAGCCCGGGGCCTGGGGGTGGGGATGTGTGGGGCCATGTCTTACAGTCCTCTGAACCTATCAGAAGCCATTCTCTAGGGGGCAGTGCAATTTCCAATGATGCCAATGCAGAAGCTTAACCCCTTCCTTCTCTCTATTTTCTCTACTCTTTTCTTTAGCATACATTATTAAGCACTTACGAAATATCAGGCACTTTGTTAGGTATTTTCTCACGTGTTGCTCTACTTGATTCATACAACAATCTGACAAAGCAAAGGTGATAATCCCCAGGGGGCAAATAGGAGACATCTGCCAGGCAAGGCTCCGTCTAATTTGTGCTCTAGGGAGCGATGAGAAGCCACATGCAAGAGCGGGGGCCTGGGGGACAGATGGGGTGGACTGCCAGGCCCGGCTCCGTCTCAGCCAGACTAGTTCTTTTGTCAGTCCCACATTCTTAAATTTTATATACTCATTTTTTAAAGACGTGGATACTTAACTTTTTTTTTCCCCTGAAAATCACTTAGCAAGTAATTAAGTGATTTTACTGTTCAGTAGTCATACAATTGCAAATGACAGAACTCTAATTTAACCTCAGGAAAAAAAGGAAGTGTATTGACTGAGAAGTTAGAAAAGTCGGGGAGTTGCTGATTCCAGGGGTTCACACCTTGGGCTCCCTTCTGTTCTCAGTCAGTCCCTCCTTGGATGCCATGGAGAAGCAGGACAAGTATCTATTATTTCCCTTCCCCCCTCAGTGCAGAGCCTGCCTCCCCCCCCCCCGGGCAGCTCCCGGCATTCATCTCTATCTTTTTTCACTCATCTCAGCCAAGAGCAGCTTTGCTTTTCCAATCGTTCTAAGTAAGGCCCTGTTACTCGGTCAGTGTAGACGGACTAGGTACAGATTCCACTGCATGCCTGTCCCTGACCTCTGTGGCCAGAGGAATGGCGCACCGCTTTGGTTGTGATGGAGTCAGGTGTGCGGCGGTATATACCTGCGCCTGGGGAGGACCCTTGAGAGCCACGGGGGTGGGGAGTGTGGGAGCGATGGCCCCGAGGACAGCCAGAGCCTCGTTGGTAGAAGGTGGGAGGTGGCAGGCGAGACTGCTCCCCAGCACTGTGACTGAAGCCAGAGGTAGACCTTTCATTGTGAATGAATACTATTTTCAATGCAGCGTGTTGCCTTTCTTTTGACTTTGATGCACCTTTAAAAATAGTAGCTTGGGTAGTAACTTTTTGATCACTCCTTCTGTTCCCATGGCAATTCCCTCTCTCCCTTTGTTTAGAGCCCGCCTCTCCCCCAGGCAGCACCAGGCGTTCATTCTTATCGTCTACCCATCTCAACGGAGAACAGCGTTCCTTTTCCAAGAAACGCCCTGTTCTTCAGTCACAGTAGATCTGCTAGGTACAGATTATATTGCATGGGAATATAAATAATGGGTGGTGCATGATGATCCATGGGAATGTCTGTTTTGCCAAAAGTGGGTGTTGGTGATCTTCTTCCCTGGTTGAGAAGACACAGGTGTGGTAGACGCCAGGTAATGGATTTGGATCCTGGCCGCTATTGGATATCTTTGTGTGACCTTGAGTCAATGCTTTGCTGCAGGTTCTTCCTCCTCAGGATTTTTGTGAGGTTGTACTGAAACAATATCTGTACAAAGATCTTAGCAAAGTGCCTGCTCACGGGAAGGATCCCTTTTGTCTTTTGCAAGTGATTTACCACCAAGGATCATTTAAATTAGAAATTCCTGACAACACGTGAACTATAGATTGATTTACAGTAAAGGAATCTGTAAAAATATTTTCTAAATGCAATCTGTTTCATCAGCACAAAGACACCTGATTTACAACTCATTAATATGATGAAAGCGTCACTAGCCATGGTGGGCAGCATAATCAAGCAGCAGTGAAATGCTGAACAAGATCTTGAAAATGAGGGAAATATTCCAGTCCCTGAAAGTCAAAATGGCAATGGTTCATCCCAGAATGGATCTTCGACCCTTTGCTTATCGATCATGTATTAGTTATGGTAATGCTGGTGGGGGTCCTAGAAAAGCCTGGACTCCCCCTAGTAGCTTAACTGAGAAGAAGAATGGGCACCTCACCCCCATCACAGTCCAGTGGCCAGAGGTCCAGCTTCGCCATGATGACTCAGAAACCCTGATCTTTTCCAGGCTGTTGCTCAGCCTCCCCTTTGGTCATCAGCATCCTCTTTACTCAGCCAACGGGGAAAGCGCTGCTGTTTCTTAAGCACTGGCCCATTGCTTCCTTTCCCTCCCCATAAATGGGTACCTGGTCCTACCTGATGCAGGTGAAGCTGGGAAGTGGAGTGCTGGCAACAGCTCTCACAGTAAAACGAGGAGGCAGAACAGCTCTCCCCCCTCCATCCCGCTGCACCTTCTTGTGATGCGTGCTGCTTGGAGCGCCTCAAGGAGAGAGCTGCGTCTCACGTAGCCTTGAACCCCCCTTGCCCAGCATGACCTGGCACATAAATGGTTCCTGAGTGAATACAGGAATTAACAAAACAAACTTGGTCAATTATCAAGATAGGCTTGGAAAATAATTGCAAATATTGGCAGCCCTTTGGAATCTGTTTTTGCCTTTTCCTAGCATCCGTCCTTCTTGAAAGTTGGATTGAAAAGGGGGATAATTATCACCGTACTAGCATCTGACTGATCTGGCTGAAGGATTCCGAAGCAAGCGCTCCCAGTGCAGGATGCAGGGACCAGTCTTAGGTTAAAGTCTGTTTCGCCATCTCCCAGAATCCTGGCCGCTCTGCGGAGCTAAGCTGCCATCACTCTGTGGTTTGCAAAAGAGGAGCCCAAGGAGCTGAGCGCGCCTCTCCTCTGGCTGCGCACGGGCTGTGGGTCTGCTCTCCTCCAGGTGGCTTGGATGTTTCGAATCTCCTGTTATTAATGATTATTTTAGCATTCACGTAAACTCATTTGGTCTGTCTTGATTGTGTTGTTTAGATTCCAACCAGTTACGTTTAATAACCCAACTTAGCGTGTGTTGACATTTGCTTGTTCTCAGGGCCAACAGTGTGCTTCGTTACTACTCCCCCCAAGGCAGGTGAGAGCGCTGGGTTCAGAACATGCTCCATCTGCAGCCTGACTACCCCAGTTCAAATCTTGGCTCAGCCACTACCAGCAGGGTAAAATGGGACTTTAATAATACTTCCTACCCTAGAAGATCATTACATTTTTTTAATCTTTTATTGAATCCTCATTTGAGGATATATTTATCGATTTTAGAGAGAGAGGAAGGGGAAAGGGAGCATGGAAGGGAGAGAGAGAGACATCAATCACTTGCCTCCTGTTCATACCCCCATCAGCCCTCTCAGAGATCAAACCTGCAACCTAAGTATGTGCCCTGACCAGGGACTGAATCCTCAACATTCTGGTGTATGAAATGACCCTCCAAACAACTGAGCCACCTGGCGAGGGCTATTTTTTTTTTTAATGCACTTAGCACTGTGTCTAAGACATAATATGTACTTAATAAACATTAATCACCATTGTTTAATTATGATTCCCCCAGGGTATTTATAACTGAAAAAAAAATTTTAAGTGACTAGATCCTATTATAATTCACAGATGAAAGAAATGGCATCATGGAAGTTGAGTTTTTCACTGCCTGGTTTCTTGATTTAACCTGTATCTCAGTGCTTTGAGTGCATTTTTTGTTATTAGCAGACAAAATAAAAAAGCAGACTTTTTTTTTTTTTTTTAAAGATATGATGAAGCTGTGCCCCGGCTTTGATTCCCACACAGAGCCTCCATTCTTGTCAGGGCAATTTCTCGCATGGATTGATGGCCGAATACAGTCTGTTTCTAAGACTGTTTAAAGCGAGGCACAAAAGAAATCACACTGGCAGGGGCCACAGCTGGCAAAACAGGGGAGACTGAGCTTGTGAAAGAAGCCGAGGATACAGACCAGAAAATCTTTCAGCTAAAAAAGGGAACATGCGCACTGCAAGTCTGAGAGCCAAAAGTTTTATTTGGGTGAAGCAGTGTTCGCCTCTGCGTGATTCCTAGTTAGGAAATGCAAACGCTTGCCTTCTTCAAGTGCCAGAGCATCGTTTTTTAACACAGAGACACCAAAATAGAGAGAGAGAGAGAAATAATGGGCTGGCAGGGAGCCTGTGCCCAAAAGCAAACCTAGAAGCAAATGCCTGGACCCATCAGAGTATAAAAGGAGGGGTCCCTGGAGCCCTGTTATCACAGAAATGGCCCTTTGCCCCCTTCCCCATCCCTGTGGGGATCAGTATTAGCAAGACCTGTTCCAGCAGAGACCAGACAGCTGTGAAGAGGTCAAGTTCTTGGTATCCAAGTCACTTCTCAGCACTTCTTTCTCTCTCCTTGTCTTCATTAAATCCCTGCAAGGACCTTTGCCCAAAGCTCGCATGTGGTAATCCATTTATCAGAAAATTTGTCTGAAAACACAGCTTCTCCATCAAATGCTTTCCATACTGAGCAGGTTTCTCCATCACGGGCGGGCCCGACCTTCAGTGACCACATTGATTCACCTTTTTTTTTAAATCCAGTGAAAATTAGAAAAATATACCATTGTTTTTCATTTTCACGCCAACCCATAGAATAAGACTCCAAATTTCATGGCCAGTCACATGTGTTAAAGGTTTTTATTTCTCTGTGTCTACATCTTATCAATAACTGCCCACAGGGATGCATTTGGCTGGGATCATAAACCCCAAATGTGTAAACATAGCGTCGCTGCAACATTCTTAGATTTTATCTAGCAAAATGCATCTTTCATAAAATCTCTCCAGAGATGTTTCCAAAACCACATTTCAATTTCTGCATACTTTTTCTTCCTCTTTTGTATACTGTACATTCCTAAAAACATGGATTCCGCACATGGGAGCATGCATGGATTTTTGTTTATTGCTGTGTTTTATGTATGATGTAATAATACACATACATCTGGCGTGTGAACATATGTAACTATTCCAGAGAACACAGTGGAATGCTTTACCTATAGTAAATTCTCAGTGAATATCCATTGAAGAAATGGACGAGGATAGTGGTTGCAGAGCGCACAAGGAAAACAAGTGCCCTCCTGAGTACCGTGGGTAATTCCCAAATTCTGCAGTTGGAATCGAGAAGCGAGTTCTTGTCTTGATTTCATCCCTTTTTCATTGTTCAGTGGAGCAAACCTGTTTTGTGTGACCCACAGCGTACTTAAGAAAATTTGGAATTAGTGAGCTAGGAGTAAGAAAGTGAAACAAACATCTAGGTTTTCAGTTGCTTTTGAAATATCAGACACTCTGGCCTCTGAGCCACACCCCCACAGCTCATCAGTCACGTGGCATGCAAGGGCAGCTGACCCTTCAGAACAAACTTTTCTGGGAGCTCTAGGTCCCAACTCTCCATATTTTCTCCCTAACAGTGGGGATGACTGTCACGTGCCCTTATCACCAAGCTTGAAATACTGTTTTTCTCATGGTAAAGAGGGCATTGCTTCTATCAAATGGCAGGTACAGGAAGAACAGGTCAAGTGGCTGCAATTCATGTCGTTAGCCTCTCTCATTGATGGGCTCTTCCGGGGTCCTCCAGGCCTAGAAATGTGCAAGGCGTGGTCTTAAGCAAATCATAACAGCCCTGAGCCTTTACTGAAGTCCTGCTCAGCCGTTGACCTCTGGCTTAGAGGTCATTAGGTGTATCTGGGGGCAACTTGGGGATGAAGGCAGAACACGGGGCACAGGTTGCAGGGATATTCTCTCTGCTCCACTGATTTCCCTGGTGCCGTTTGCGACAGAGATGTTTGGAACGCATCCCAACCAGAAGCACGTGTGAGAAGACAAGTTGGTTCCCAGAGGGCTGCTGGCGACTTGAAGACATCCCGTTCTGCCTCCCTCACTGACTATAATAGTTCCTCAGGAGCCACAAAGAGCAGTTGTCTGCGTGCCGAGTTTAGGGGCGTCCCCTAGAGCCAGCATCTCACTCCGTAGGACAGAACGGCTTCCTGGGAACAGTTGCCAGGGGTCACATACATCTGCGTGAAGTCTGCGCTGCTGTTTTTCCCCTTAGGGTGACTCATTTTTACCCCCACAAGGGACTGTTCTGTGAACAGGCATTTACGTGGTGGTATTGCTGTCAGTGTGCGGCGCTATGAAACGAGCTTGGCTGTGCATCATGTGGCACGTCCACGGGCTCGGCAGGAGCCTTCTCCTCTGAGGTGTCTGTCCCTAACTGCATTTTCCAATTTGTCTCCTCCTTCCTCCTGCTCAGAAAGAATGTGGGGGAAGGGAATCTTTCATTTTTGAACACCCACACTTCCGGGGTTCTCTAGGATGAGCAGCAAATACATGTTGCTACAGGCTTTTAGGGATCGTCTGGGTGCAAGCACCCTGCCGTGCCGTGGAAACCTCCGTGGAGCTTTGCTCTTCGTAGGCAGAATTCAGCTGCGGCCTGCAATTCAGCCTCGCCTTCCCTTCTAAAGTGGGGCAGACACCCTGGGCTTTGATGTCAAGAGGGTGCCAGGTGCCACCACTTCCTACTGTGTGATTTTGGGTGAATGACTTGAAGGCTCCAAGACACTGTTTTTTCATCTGTAAAATGGGGGTTGTAGTCACAACAGCTCCATGGAGATGTTTTCAGGATTCATGGACCAAAGGACTTACAATCACGACATAACCATTGGTCATAGGTTTTGTGAAATGCTTAATCAGTAGTAATAGTTTTCAACTTCTACCTCTTAGCCACTCTTCTTTTTTCTTTTCTTTTCTTTTTGGTAAAAGCGTGTATAAGTAATGTTTTATCTCTCAAATTGTAGTTTATTCTTAAGATACATCAAGAAGTGAGCAAATGTGGCCCCCGAGGGTGCAAAGTATTATAATACTACCGTGCGATATAACTTTCTATTCCTCTTCAGTTTCACTTCTCTATTCACCTTTCTGCTTGCTTGGAGAGAAATATTAGAAAAATGTTAATAAGCCCTAAATTTGAGAAGTAAGAATAGAAAATGATAGACAGTGAGGAATATCGCTTCGGGCTCCTCTCCCCAATAATTATCATTCCTGAATATTTAAATTCTATTTCTATCCATCTATTTAATTGAAGAATATATCACAGTAGATGTTACCCATCAGTCCACTCAGAACCCAGAAAAAAAATCTCAAGATGCTTCTACAAACACCCATCATAAAATGCTACAAGCGGCACAGGTTTGCCAAATAAAACACTTGCTTGAGAAAAACAAACATTTTCTTTGGGCATGACAAATTACATGTGTTTATTTCAACACTGCTGCTTCTGCTGGTGAATCTCAAAGGGAAACCAGCTGTTTTTCATCCTGGCCACTTAGAGAGGAAAGGTTGGCTGTCAGGAACCCTGTTACTAGGAAAGTAGGAGAAACAACTGCATTTGAAAGGAGTCCCGTATGTGACTTTCCTACGTTCCTGGTTAGAAAGGAATCAGTCGGTATTTGCTGCTCCTTCTCTGTGCTGGGTACGGGGGTTGATATGGGTGTACACAACAAGAGTCAAATCAGTGGGGTAAAGAGTGTGCTCTGGAAGAGCCGGAACAAAAGAGAGAGAAGCAGGCAAATATCCTGCAGAAAGGTTCCGCGTGAAAGATGAGTTCCGAGTTAGTTCGATCCATGTAGGAAGCTGGTAACAGCACAGGAAAGAAAAAAAGTTGGAAGATACTTAGGGAGAAGATGGAAGGGGAGAGGAGACACTGAGGCAAAGCCATGGTGATGGGGACTCAGAAAGCCAAGGTGGAGCAGGCAGTGCGGTGTCCTGGGCCAGGAAGAACGGGTGAAGTCATGGACCGATGGTAATGTCTGCGTTTTAACACACTCGCCATGAAGATGGAAGATTTTGACATTGGGGGATTGGGTGGAGGTGTGTGAGAACTCTCACTGGATTATCTTTACAACTTTCTGTAAACCTAGCATGGTGCCAGAATAAAAGTTTATTGTGAAATAGAAGAGAAAGAAGTAGGAGAGACTAATGGAGAAGGGAGTGGAAAGGAAACAGTCCCCTTTAAAAGTGAGAAAAAATAGAAACGGTGGCATCCATAAAGGGCTGAGCTTTGTCTCAACCAAGGCCACCACCACATCTCAGTTGGAGCCAGGACAGCCTCCCACATCGTCATTCACACCACTCTGGACCCCCCACATATCCTCCGCAGTTCAACTAGAATCTTATCATACGGTAGCCACCCACCTCCACTTACTCTTTCTTGCCGTTCTCTTCTGTCTGCCCACTCATCCCCCAGCTCTTGGCTCTGTTGCCCATACTTAGATAAGGCCTTCCACAACCTCCCTAAGTTAATTCTCCTGTTGATACACTCTCACAGCACCTCCTTTTCATTAAAAGCACATATCATAGTTTATTTGGCCTCTGTGTGCGCATACATGTGGGATTATTTGATAAATGCTTGTCTCCCCCAGAGAGCTGGAAGTAACTCAAGGCTATGGGAAGGACATAGCTTTTCCACAGCATGGAAACAGCCACCAAAACATAGACGTTGCCCATGTATTAGAAGTTGCTACTAAGATGGGCCATCCACATTTGAGTGTTTCTGTGGCATCTTGGAAATTCCCCTTTCAAGCCACTGTCTCCCAAGGTCCCAGTGCAGCTCCATCAGCCATGTCCTCCCGAAGAGTAAACTCTTTCTCATTCACACCCTCAACTACAGTATTGGCCAGCAGCAGACATAAAACTCTATTCTCTGCAGGAGCCAAACGGGGGGGCCACTCTCCAGTTTGTCTCAACGCCCTATTCAATGCCACACAGAGAAGTTATTAGAGGTAATAAGGAATATCTACTTGCGCGTCTTAGTCTGACATTGACAGCGGAGGGGGACCAAGCAATTGTTGGCAGGCAGAAATACGTATTCAATGTTTTCAGATCTACTGATTGTTGAGCCCAACTCAGCCAAGGCAGTCTGACACCTCGGTGTGTGGCAGATGTCACTTGACCCTTGGGACCTTGACCTCCTTTTTCTTACTGCATCCCAGTTAAAGCGTCCTTGCGTTCACTAGGACCCATTCTCAGCGGCATCCCCTTTAATGAGCAGAAAATATCTGTCCCCTTTAGCTGAAGAGCTCTTAGACGCAATTAGCATTTAGGGAATGTCTTGTTTAGAAATAATGTCTGCATCAAATTACCCATTATGGGCTAATTTGAAACTGGAAGATAGATGCTCATTTTTCCCTGGGATAGCACCTGCAAGCATTTGTGGTGGTGAGGCGGGCGGCAGCATCACTGCGAGTCATCCTGTGTGCGTAAATCATGGGCAAATGCAACCCCTCGAACTCTGACGCATTTTGTGAGGCCGGGGACGATGTTCCTTCCAAATGGTGCTGTTTGCCTGTCATTGCAGATAGGAAGGTTGAGTATGTTTCCCATGCCATAATTAATTCTCTCGTTGCCTTGGAGATCACTGCCTTTTGGCCACTGCCTAGGACACGAGAAGTCATCCTATGTGTCAAAAATGAGCCCGGCTGGTGTAGCTCAGTGGATTGAGCGTGGGCTGGGAACCGGAGGGTCCCGGTTCAATTCCCAGTCAGGGCACATGCCTGGGTTGTGGGCCAGGTCCCCAGTGAGGGCCATGTGAGAGGCAACCGTACATTGCTGTTTCTCTCTCCCTTCTCCTCTCTCTGAAAATAAATAAATAAATAAAAATCTTAAAAAAAAATGAGTTCTATGTCGGAAGAGGGAAGGACAGGAGACTTGTTGCTGACTGACAGCTGCGCGGGGTGGGGGGGAATATTCTTTATTAGTTTAAGGGGGAGAACAAATTCAACGTGGTATGTTTCGGACCCCGGCCAAGTTGCACGTGCTTGAGCTGAGTTGTTCTGACCAGGGGTTGGTTCTGGCACCGTTTGGGTAACATGGAGAATGTTTGATAATGTTAATGCAATGTTTGATATACTAATGGCAATAAATGTTAGTGGTTATTAAATTCTAGGGACTGTGAGAAGCGCCTCCCATATTTTATTTCATGTGCTCGTGCTGACAGCCCTATTTACTAATGAGAAGATTGATATTTAGAAAGATTCAGTTAAAGGCTTACATGTATTCAAGGAAAAAAATGGGAAGAGCCGGGATCGGGACCCAGGCGGGGCTAACTCCCGGTCCAGGTAACGCGGGGATGGAGCCTGCTCGGAGTCGGGAGCGGGAGCAGAGTAGTATTTTGGTGGATCGCAGACTCCGCACTTTTTGCCTAGGGCTGGCCCTGCTTCAAAGTGAAACTTCCACAGGAAAACTAAATAAAGGAAAGAAAAGCCAAACAGAACAAATTTCCATTTAGTCAGCTTTTACTATCCTCAGAGGCCCTGTGTTTATGCTAGATCTTAATTATGCTGCTTGTCAAAGACACTCTAGACTCCTCTGCGGTTGAGGGAGCTATTTTATCTTTTCATCTTTACAGTCAGAGAAGGACTTAGTATGCCGAACCCCACCCTGGGTGAGCTTCAACCCTGAAAGAAAAGGACATCCCTCTCTCTCCGTCCCGGCCGTCCTCACCTCTGTGCTGCCAGGCACGAACCCCTAATGAGGAGGCCCTGGCCGTGCCAGGAGGAGGCAGAGCCTGGGTGGCCTTGGATGAACCCACAGGGGCCGTGTGGGCCTGTGTCCAGACCCCAAGCCCCCATGCATCTGCCCTCCAGACTCCCTCTACAGTGCTCCCAGCCCGGGCTAGCAGCACCCTCCCAGCAGGGTGAGAGTGGGGAGGGTCCCTCTGGGCATGCTCAGGTAACATTCGGGGTCACTTGAGATTTTCGATGAACAGCAATGTGCATTAAGCAACTTGGATTCACACAGTACGGACATCGGTCCCTGTCAGCGCTCTCCCAGTCTTTCAGATCAAGTCAAGGAGAACTTCTTTGGTCTGATGTTTTTATAAACTTCCTTTCCTTCCATTGTCCCTGTTTTTCCCTCTCTCGTCTATTCACGGCAGGTGATGCTTATTTTACACGTCTTGCGGTGATGGAAAGTTTCTTTTTCATTGAATGCATTTCGGTAGGAAAAAAGGTAGATGCGCTTAAAGAAGAACTGTTAAGTAAATAGTAGTACAGCGTAGAGCAAGGACTGGGAGGGCCACGAGAAGGACTCGAGGTTTTTTGACAAAGGCGCCCATCAAGAGGCCCCGCGTTATGTTTGCTTGGACGCAGCCTGAGATCCGGTATGTGTGGCTCATGAGAATCTCTTCTCAGGCCTCTCTTCAGGGAGTCGTAAAAATCACAGCAGATCATTAACACCGAGCAGTGAGTAGGTTTAAGAGCAATTTCAGGCTCCTGAAGGCAGGACCCTGACATTTTGCGGTGGGCATCTCCATCCGCAGTCCGTGGGTTATCATGATCCACGGTAACAGCGGTGTGGCAGGTATCGGACTCCTGGGGGATTTAGGCGTTGTTTTTCTTTACCAAAATTCAGATACCGGGCCCCACCCTCAGAGGTTCTGTTCCACTGGGGCTGGTGTGGGGCCGAGATGTGTGCATTTTAATAACTATTCCAGGTCCAATGAACGCTCCCTGCTGACAATCGCCCCTGATAGAATTTGGTCGGCATTAGTACCTGGAGTTGTGTGCGGACCAAAGTGAGAAAGTGAATGTGACCACTGCGTGCAGACAGACAGAAAGCCTGCTGGTGTAAAGAGGCCATCCTAATGCAAGGGAGGTGACAGTTCTGTCGCCCGTAAAAATAAATCTCAAAAATAAGTTTTCCGTTCATGCAGCCCAGTGTTCAGCAAACAGCCAAGTGGCTCATTGATCCCTTCGGCCTCTCTCCACCTCAGGCAGCTCTCCTGGAAAATTGGGATGATACTGTTTCCCTGTGTGAAGGTAACATACCTGGCCAGACCATCCATTAAGATCCTTTTGATCTGCATGATGTGTGTGTGTATCCATGCCCCAGGTAATCCTTTAAAAACTTGTTCATAGAGAATGCCCCTGATGTCCTATAAAAACATGCTCATTCGAGACTGGTCTTGAGTTGGGCTTCATTTCGTAGATCAGAGGAGTGCCTTGCTTTCCTCTGGTAGGAGCGTGATAGCTCTTCCCTGCGCCAAGCCTGACGGAGCTGTTTACCTTCTGGTCTCTGGGAAACCCAACGGGGGATGTCATGGAACACCCAAGTCCAGAATGCACTGTGATTCACTTCTAATCACTGACATTATCCAGGTGACTTGCTCGAACTTGGCTGACACAGAGCTCCCTTTCAGCACAGACGCTTCATAACCAGCCCTCGCCTGCCATGCCCAGCGCCTTGTGAAAATATTTTCAGCAGTTAACAAGCAGAGCCTGCAGTTATAATATGCTCATTAGGCTGCGTGTTAGTTTTCAAGTCCTGCAGCACACATAATCTTCTTGATTTCCACCGCCACTCGGTTCTGTGGGGCATCTGCGGAGGAACACGGGCAGCCCCAGGGGCTTTGCCAAGGGCGGCTGTCTTTCCATGTGTTTTCCACGAGGCTGTGCTGATGTAAAATAACACTCCTACTCTATTTGCATCTCCAGTCACTCTCTGTCTGAGGCGGGGCGGCGGGTGGTGGAGGGACGAGGTCCTTTCCATCATTTGCAGAGTCTTTCTTGATTCCCTGGTGAACAAATTCCTTCAGGAACCAAATTAATTTTAAAAGACACTGTGAAAGTTATACCCAGTAGTCCCAGGGGTTGAATAGGCTGATTTCTTGAGTTTATTAGATCTTCCTTTGTTCTAGACCTTACTTCTGTATGTCTCAAAGTCACTGTCTTAAAAAACAGTGTGCTAATTCCAAATGAGAAGCTTTCAAATATTTTCAAATATCGGCCTTTGACCAATTAAATATAGCACTTAAGAGGGGTTTTTTTCCCCCTATATTTTGGAAGCCTTGCATTTGTGAAAAAATATTTTCTGTCCCCAAGGTCAAAGTGCCCGAGAATATTATGGCAATTTCATACTTTTTAAAGCAATGATTTTGGCTGCTGAAGGGATAATTTATTTTTATTATTATTTTTTCATTTCCTAGTGACTGGTTATGAAAGACAGTATTTATTCATTGCTCAGTCAGTACGTTAGTGCGTGGAATGTGCCTGGCAGGGTGTTAGGCCTTGAAAGTATGGCTATCAATAATACCTGTTCCATTTTCTAACGGAACTGATGGTTAGCGAGCAATGCCAATCTTGTAAGCAGATAAATATAATGGAGCAAGATGAACGGCATCAATAGAGCTATGAATAGAAGTCAATGGGGTGGAGAGAAGGGAACGAAGACAAAGACTTGACACATGAATGAGATCCTGGGTTGGGAGAGACCCAAGAAGAGTCGGGACTGAAACTGAGGGAGAGAGGACCAGAGATCCAGGGAAGCAAGCCTGAGGTAAGGCAGGATGGAACCAAATGTTGTCTGGGTTGTCTCTTGAGAGGTCTTTATGGATCTGGCTCATGGATGGGTAGGAGCATGATGCTAGGGTTCATGGGCCTTGCTTAGAGAGCTGGGTGGGGCTAACAGATAGGGAAAGGGTGGGGATAATTAAGTTGGAGAGGAAAAACCCCAGTAAGTGTAGGACCCTTCATTGACTACAGCCTTTGAGATATCACTGAGGAGTGTTGGGTGATACCTTCACACTTAACACTTCTTCTAGTACATTTATTGACCCTTCCATGACTCATCCATGATAACTAACCTTTCCCTGTGGCTTTCTAAGAGTATTACATGAGATGAGGGTGTGGAATAACCACCTGAGAGCTTAGGATGGGAAACAGTGTACTTGGACCACATTTGTTGATTTCTCCCCCACACCCAGTTTCTTAAAATGTATAGTCTTATTAGATAGGAGTGAGTTGAGCTTCAGACTTGAAAGGTGTATCTTCCTTCTTTAGACATCTCAGGATATTCTGTTAAGGGATACCCAAGATGCTCCTTATGCTTAGAGATAATTGAACCAATAACATACCAGGCAGTGTACCCATTGTTCAAAGCATCTAATAGTGGGTTTTAGTATTGCAGCTTCTGGTTATTTAAATGGGGTCTTCCTGGTCCCCATCAGAGCAATCAAGCACTCATGTTGTTTTGAATTCATGTCGATGCCTGGTATTGCAACTAATGATGCCTGAGCAAGGTTCAGCCCGTCAACCTTCATTCTTTTGCTATGAGACTAACGGTTATTTCCAAGGATGCAAATATTAACTTGCATGAGTCCTCAAAAGGATGGCATGTTGACCCTGTATATTCAAAGGAAAGCAAAGGAGTGCTTGCTGAAAGACTTGCCAACGGCAGGCATGTGCCAGCAGAGACTTGAGCGCAGGCAACGCTGAATACCTGATGTAGGAGACATAAGGGAGAGAGCCTCAGGCATGGACAAGAAAAGTGGCAAATCGATAATTGCTAAAAATCATTGCTTTGATTTTATCGAGTTCTTTACCTCTTGCACAATGGCTGTCATATCTGCCTCCTGGGTCAGATTTCTCCTGTGTGGTCATCCACCTGGGAAGATGCTTCCAGCACCTGAGGTTGAGCACCTGGAACCCACCCAGCAAGGGTCCTCCGGGGAGGAATGGTATCTAAGCACAGGCAGCCCTGTCTCCCTTTGCCTGACTTGCTTTCTCTGCTCCTTTGACCACATGAAGATTGGAGAGTAGACCTTGATCAATGGGCATGTTAAAGAGGCTGTCGGGGCACCTTGCAGACAGACATGAGCCAGGGGAAGGTGTCCCACTCTCCTCTTTAATTTCCAGGGACAGCACTGCTTTCTGTATTGGTATCAGATCATGGGTTCGGAGGCTCTAGACCTGGAGGGGGCTTCTGTGGATCACCAAACTTTCCGTCAGCAGGACACATGTCTGACAATTTAGGGTTTGTGGAAGTAATCTTCCTTCTTTCCTTCCTTCCTCTCTTTCTTTGTTTAGTAATTTTTTTTTACTTTCAGTTGCCATGTCTTCTTATGGAGATATAATTTACATACCCGAAAAGTTCACCCATTGCGAGTGTACAGTTTGATGATTTTCAGTCCATGCAGACAGTTGCGCAATCATCTCCCGAATCAGTTTAAGGCCCTGCCAGCAGGCAGGAAAGTTCCTTCATGCCTGCCCAGTTTATTTTACGTTAGCCTATAAACCCCTCCACAATTGGCTGATAGATAATAGTTTTTATTTGAAATCCGAGGAAGCGTGCTTTATAATATTGTATTCTAAACATGTATTTAAGTATATTTTTCTAGCTCCTGTCATGCTATCATAATATAATTGCTGTGGCATAAGAAGAAACAGAGGGACGGGAAAGGGGGTCTGCTGTGGCTTTGAAGCGTGGTGTGCAAAGCTCCCGCCCTGTTTCACTCTACATTGGCATTCCGCACTGAGATTTGGAGGAATAGAACTTGGGGGTGGCAGAAAGGAGAAGAACCCACGTCTTGGGTAATATGTCTTGTACAGAAGTTATGAAGCCTTTAGTTACCAGTAAATTGAAGCCATAAGTAATAATCTCTGCTACTTATTGACCATATTTTCTGTTTTATTCTCTTCACATTCATTATCTTATTTAAGCCTCACCCTGGGCTCTCTCCCCTTATGAAGATTAGGAAACTGAGGCTCAGAGAGACAAAATGCATTTCTCAGAGTCACTCCCTGGTGCCAGGAATCAAACCCAGATCTGTCTCACTGCCCCGCCCCTACTTTAAAGATTGCATTTCACCCCATCTCTGAACAAATGAATCAAGGCACAGCAATCAAGGGACGGTGTAATTGTCGGAGGTCTGCTTCAATGCTTACGAAAGAAAAATTGAGAACATGTGGCCCTAGGGGAAAAGGTAAGCCAACATTACACATAATAGCCACCCAAAACATGTTAAGAATAAAAGAATAATTTAAGGGGAGAACACTCATGGCTGTGGAAGTTCTGAGACGTTGTCCTTTGAACTACACAGCGTTTGAGTCTGAGTGACAGGGTGAGACTGTATGGACAAGCTTCTGCTTGACTCATCTGGGGTGACTCTCTACCTGGGAACGAACTTCCCAGACCTGCAGTAATGCTTGGGGAGGCATCACGATTCGGTGGCTGGAACGAACTTAGAATAAGTCATTATTATACAGCGATGCTGAGGGTGTAAGAGGGGCATTGTCTGAAGGGCTCGCTCCCTCAGCTAAGTCCTCACTGTACCACCCATTTGCCACTCAGCGCGTAAACACTGCCTTGTATCAGCTTGTTTTCTGTTTGTTTTATCACTGAGCCCCGTGGTTCTCTCTCACCTTGGAGTCGTGGGAGCCACTTATTCAAAGAGCAGGTTTCTGGTCCCCTTGGAAATTTGGGGGACATTCGTCTGGAGTAAAGGCTTAGACACCTGGATTTTTATAAGGATTTTCTGTGCCTCTTGGAAGAAACCCTATTTGGGATCTGCTGCTTTTTAAAACTGTGAGTCCACGAGGGCATTTTGTTTCCTAGAATCTAGCAGAGGACTTGGTGCGGCGGAAAGTTCAGTCGATGTTCATAAACCGAAGAAGGGAATGAATGAATATTGTGCATCCCTTGGGGAGAGTGATCATGCACCAAACCTCCCACCGTGCTAGTAAATAGTGATCGATAATCATTGGCTGATTAATGAGGTTTAAATGCATATCTTATTTTTACCTATACCTTTGCTCAGGTCTGAGCAGATGACCATAAATTTCTTTCCAGCCTTGTGTTCCGAAACACCTGATCCCTCTTCAGTGAGGGGAGGGGGTGGATACAGCATCCAGGAGTAGATCCGAAGTAGTGACAGAAGTTCGCTTTATCCTAGAAACCCCCCAAGAACACCAAGTCCCACATTTTGCAAGTTTATTTTGCTGTAGTGCAGTGAATAATTGTCCTGGGGGAACTGGATGGCATCGGAGAGTATTAATCTTAGATTTTCATTTCCTGTAAAATAACTTTCCACTTATTACATTCAGTGAGAATACTTTGGGTTTCAGGAAATATGCATATTTTATCACCGACAGTCCTAAGTGTGCTCCCAAATGTCTCTGAAACTCAGGAGTTAAGAGGGGCAGGTGTAGGCAATTGAGTAAGCCAGGGGATGCCACGGTGGCTGAGAGAGGACAGCAGGTAGGGGACCACATCACCTGGAGACAGCACAGCCGGTGCCTCATTGTCTAATTTTAGGCTCGTTGAGCTTTAAAAATCTTTTTCAATAGGAAAATATTAAAAATCAAAGTGACAGTGATAATAATAATTAATGGGCTAGCATTTATTAAGCCCCTGACTGTGTTCCAAGCATTTTACTCCTTCATGTATTGTGGCGTTTAATTGATTCTTTGCAGGAACCCAATGAAGTCGTGTTGTGTATTACAAACAAGAGCATCTCAACTAAGATTGGGCTTAAGAGAAAGGTCTTTGCTCATCAAACTGAAAAGAAGCCCAGGGGAACCTCCAGGCAGCTCAGATTTCAGGGCCCCACCAGCGTCCTCAGCCCCTTCTCTTCCCTCTTGGCCTTTTCTATGGTCATAAAGATGGCCGCCAGCAGCTCCGGCTTCCGTCCTGTACAGCTCGGTTCCCATGGATAGGAAGGCTCTGTTAATGCAGAGTCAGGGAAGTCCCCACGGTGAGCCTCCCCTCTGACATTGACTGAAAAGTTTGTAGGTCCCTGAGATCAATGTCAGTTTTGATAATTTGCTAGAAGGACTCACTCTACTCATAGGTGTGATTTTTTACAGGGAAAGGATGAAGATTCAATTAAGTCAAGGCAAGAGGCTCAGGGAACAGCATCCAGAAAAGCTCCACAAGCCGAACTTCCAATTATGCTCTCCTGGCACAGTTAGGGACCTGGCTAACTTTCCCCGGCAACAGTGTATGACAACAGCTACACACTATTGCCAACCAGGGAGACTGTCCCAAGCCTCAGTGTCTGATGTTTTTATTGGGGCTCAGTCACAGAGACATGATTGACCACCCACATGGCTGACCTTTGGTCTGTAGTTCCTCCCAAGATCAAGTTGATATCCTGTGGTCCAAAGCCCCTAACATAAATCACTTTGTTAGACTATGCAAAGTGATTTACCCAAGACCTTCAGGTAAAAAAAAAAAAAAAAAAAAAAAAGACTCTTACCCATCAGATATTCCAGGGGCTTTGAGATCGCCTCTCAGGAGCCAAGGACAAAGGCCAGACCTCTCTTTGGGTAAGGTTAATTCTTCACTACACAATTCCACACCATTCCAGTAACAGCCATAGCCTCTACTGGTGGGGTCCTGCATGGACGTGGAATTTGTTAGCTGATGAGGCCTGGGAGTGTGGCCATTCACCTTGCCCACTACCTAAAACCAAGAGCAAGGAGGGCTGGTGCTCCAAGAAAAGTGGACACTGGTCAAGCAAGCTCTCTTCAGTAGTAAATAAAGTAAGAGGACAAAAGTCTGTGTTAACACTTAAAAAGACTACACAGAGTCAGTGAAATGTCAAACACCTTTTACTTGGATTCCTTGGGATGTCATCAGCAAATCCATGGGAAAATGATCTAAAGGTGACTTAATAAATATACTGCATTTTGCCATGTATAATGCACACTTTTTTGCCCAAATTTTTGAAGGAAAAATAAGGATGAGCACTATATATGGGTAGTGCTAATTCCTTATCTATGTAAATGTTTTTAATTCTTTTATGTATGCTTACGCATTAAGAGTGTTACTCTAGAAAGCAGTAACAATATCCATATGCAAAATAATACCCTGGAATATGATCATCAGTTTTATAAGTAAATAAAAAAATTGAATTAAAAAATTAAAACAAAAGACCTTTTTCCTGAAAACTTGGTCCAAAAACATGGGTGCTCAGTACACACAGGAGTGCATTATTCACGGCAACATGTGGTAGTTTTAAAAAAAGAGACAGAGCCTCTTAAAATGGGACATGTGTGACTTAAGAAAGAGGCAGAATTAGGGAGGTCGGTAAAGAGGCTCTCCGTGTGATTGCTCATGCCCATTTCCCACCAGGAGTGAGTCGTCTGTCTCATTTCCCTGGAGCAACACGAAAACTGCCCACAGTGGTGGTTCCCAAGCTTGTGGCGCATTAGAATCACACAGGGAGCTCTTACAATCTGGATGCCTGGGTCACGCCCCAAACCAGTGAATCAGAGTAGCTAGGGAAGGGGTCTAGGCACCCGCATTTTTTAAAGATCCCTGGGAGATTCCCGGGTGCTCCAGTTTGAAAGCCGACTGTCATGGGGTTTTAAAACAACACAAATACCACTGCTCTGAACACTAGTTTCCAGGGCGGCCACATGCACTTGATTGCATGAACACTGCCAATCATCGGTCAGCGCTGCTCTCGGGAGCCATCGGGATGGAGAGGAAAACCAGAGGCAGAGATACCTGGGTTTGAACCTGGCTTTCACATTTACTTGGTGACAGATCCTGAGCTACTTAGTGTCTTAGCTTCTATAAGGTCCAGTTCTCTCATCAGTGAAACTACTAGTAACCTCTAACTCAAAGAGCTTCTGAAAGAAAATAGGGAGAAAGTGCCTGGCAGAGTTAATGTCAATTCCCCTCCTTTTATTGTTACGTTTATTGTAAGAGACAGAAACCCCTAGTCTTTTCCTTCTTCCTGCCTTTCAGAATTTGTCGTGTTGTTTTGTTTTTCACACGTCTATGTGGGATGGAAAAAAAAAAAACATATCTCAGCCAAGGATGAAGAAGGGTGACGTTTTCTTCGTCCTTAAATATGTTTGTTCCCTTCAGTGCTGGGAGTACCGTGCGGATGTGGCTCACTCTGTCAGCCATTTGTCCGAGCAACATTATCAAGCATCCATGACAATATCTCATCGATCCTAAAATGCACTGACGTACAAAATAACTCACTGTTACTTTATGTATGAATAAAGAGGGAAAACCTTTGCTACTTAACACGTGATGTGCCATCGGTTGCAAGAGGAATCCCTGTTTCATAAATGTTAACACGAGTGACGAAATATCCGTCACAGAGTCAGTGGCGTGTGACGTCGTCCAGGATGCTAGGCATAGCTGCACAAGATGCTGATTCAGCCATTGGAGGCAGCAAAGGACCGAGGCCCACACAGGGCAGGGCCTTCGCCTCTCCCTCCTGAGAGAGAGTTGACTCCAATGTCGTCAGGACAAAATTCTTTTTCATGCCTCTTTTAGATGATTAAATGCCATGCACTCATCACTGTTCCACCTTTGAGAAACACAGTGACCAGTTTAAATGGTCCCTGTTTTTAAATCACTGTTCTTCAAACAGGGCCCGTTTGAAATGGTCAAGTGTCATCCCACCCAAAGATGGGAGAGCAAAAATGGCTCCGGACAAAAACCTCAGCAGATCACAAAGACCACGATACAGAAAGGGGCGCGAAGGTAGAAGGGATCCAGTTGGATGGTCCCACAGTCTTCCTTCCTCAAACCTTCCCATTCAATGGAAGAGTTTGTGTTGGGATCCCAAATGGATCAAAATGTCAGCGTGAAAAATATCTTCTGAACAGAGCCCTTAGGATTATCCTATATATACTAATATAGACATGCCCTCATTTCTCTCTCTTACATGAAAGCCTCCTTGCCCAGAAATGTGCCTACCTTTACTCATTTATTTTTATGTAGTTGGCTAACTATGTCCCCACGTGGCAGCAAGGTGTTTTGGAGAGATTTTGGGAACAGGGGAAGCATAAGCAATTCAGACTCATCCCATCAAAAGGCAACCTTTGTATTTAGTTTGGGAAATTGATGTTTTGGTGACAGAAAACACATTCTCAAGCAGCGGACCTCAACATTTTTGGCACCAGGAACTGGTTTCATGAAAGACAGTTTTTCCAAGGACTGGGGTTAGAGCGGGGGGATGGTTTCGGGATGATTCAGTGCATTCCATTCAAGCTCACCTCCAACTGTGCAGCCTGGTCCCAAACAGGCCCAGACTGGTACTGGTCCACAACCTGGAGATGAGGGACCCCTGTCCGGAAGGAAAGAGAGGGAGAGACAAAAATAAGAGCCACTTCAAATCGAAACAAGAAGCTTACTAATAGCACCTAGGTGTGCCATGCCGGGGCCCGGCTCCAATAACAGAGCTTTCCCTTAAAAGGTAAACAATTTGGAGAATGAATCTGCTCTGTTATTTGGTAGGCATATGGGTGCCCAAGTTAGATCTTTAAGGAAATCATCTTATTGGCCCCTCTTATTAAGGAAGCTTCTACGGTGTGTAGACTTTGAATCCGCCCGATGAAAAGCAGGCCCTGTCAAACAGCTCCCAGCTCCTCATGAAAAGGTTGAACTTTGTTGGTTTAGATCATCCAATCCGAATGCAAACATGTTTCTAAGCTTCTGTTTGCATACTGGGGAAGAAAAAAGGAGTTTCTCATTTTCCCTGACTCTGGCATTGCTAGCGTTCCCAGGGGCTGGCAGCTCCCACGGAAATGACCGAATCTCTGTTTTAACGACACGTGCAGGAAGGCCAAAGTTTCCTGCGTGACCTGAGATTTAAAGCTTCCCATTGTCATCGTGCGGGTCCTTTTATTTATTTCAGTCTTCATCTTTTTCTCTTCACGGACCCTGGTCCTTCAGTTTTTCTGCCATGACAGGTCTGAGCTGACCTTGCCTGGGAGTTGTAAGGCCGAAATTTTTGACAGCTTTGTCATTTCCCTAGCTGTGAGGGGGATGTCAAGCTTCCAGGATTACTGCTCTCCAGGAATACTTCACAACATAATCAAGCAGAAGGTCAAGAGACAGAGAGAGAGAGGGAACTCTAATTAAGTCAGAAAAGGCTGACTTGGGCCCTAATACACACATGCGACCTGAGGGAGAGCCCCACGCTGGAGTCCAAAGGCAACAATCGGCCCCAGTCAGGGGCCGCACTTGTCGCAAATGGACAACAACAAAAAAATTGCCAGTGAAGTGAGCGACTCCTTAAGGACTGGCTTTATGCTTTGCTTCTACCCTGCTATTCAGGCCCCTCTTGAACCAGATTAAAGCAAGGCGCTGTAACACATAGCTTGATTAGGGCAATGGGAAGAGAGCAAGCCCTTGTCTTCATTTCCTGCCTTTGCTCCAAAGATGTGTGACTTCTGCGTACCAGCCTGGTGTGTAATCAACTACACAGTAGTGTCCAAATAGAATTAAGGAGAAGTCCCGGCTGGTGTGGCTCAGTGGACTGAGCACTGGCCTGTGGACCAAAGGGTCGCTGGTTCCATTCCAGTCAGGGCACATGCCTGGATTGCAGGCCAGGTCCCCAGTAGGGGGCGCAGGAGAGGCAACCACACATTGATGTTTCTCTCCTCTGTCTCCCACCCTTCCCTTCTTTCTAAGAAAAAATAAAATCTTAAAAAAAAAAAAAAAAATTAAAGAGAAGTACAAGACTTATTCTATGGGGAGTGGCACTGAGAAGAGCCTGACTCTGTATTTGTATGAAGGCTCTCCCCACTCTAAGGAGCCAGGCACCATGTAGAAGTCCTGGACACTCAGACCCCTTTAGTCCATTCTGGTTCCACAAATCCTATCCGAGACCTAGTATGCGCCAGACACTGGGCAAGACCTTACTGGTTCAACAAAGTCACAGACAGGAGGAGCTTCGGATCTGATGGGGTTTGAGGCAGGTGAGGAAATGCTGTCAATATAAGGTGATGAATGCAATGGCAGGAAAAGAGTAACTTCTTTAAAGTGGTTGAGTGCCTACTCCGTGCTGCTCGGTGTTCTAAGTTCTTTACGGCGAATAAGTCTTTTAGTGTAAACGGTTCCCTGTCGTGCCTGGGACAGGAAGAATGTGGAAAGTATCCTGAGAGGAGGTGTTTGAATGGGTCTTGAAGAATATGAGGCATTATTTTCTCCATCTAAGAAATAGAGGAAGGGAAGTCAAATCATGCTGAATAGAGAAAAACTATATAGACGGGCTCGAAGCGTGGCGTCAGGTGAGATCATCCAGAAACCATGGTATTCCTACAGCCTCAGCGAGAGCCAGGGGGTGGGGGAGCAGCTGAAAGTAGAGAGATGCAATGAAAGCTTTGTCCTATGGGTGACGAAGCCATTGGACAATGTGTAAGTAGTGGTGACTCCCAGACCCTTTTTCTAAGCAGTGTCTGTCTTTGATGGCTCGGTGACATGACTCAGGGACAAGGCAAATGAGAAAGGCAGTGGCAATGGAGGGGACAGAGAAGAAACAGTAATGTGTTTAAGAGCCATATGAGGTGCCCAGGATGGCTCTCAGACTGGTGACAGTTTATCCCCGAGACTTACCATTGCAGGGAAGGTAGGACACGGGATGAGACTGTGAGAAGTTACACTCATTTCTTCCTTAGCCATTTTGCTGCAGATTCCACTCCCCTGTGTGCTTCTGTGAGGCAGCTCCTGGAAACAAAAAGGGTTGCATCCAGCACTGGAAAGTGTCAGAGTTTCCTGAGGACCCTTGCTATGCTCAGCGCCCCCATTTTCCTCATGAGCAGGGGATGGGATGGGCCCTCCATTCAGGGGAAGGCTGTACGTGTCCCAGTTACTGGGACGGGGCATGGTGGTGTAAGATTGTAGAAGTTTCTGAAATGTGTCTAAGAGTGAAAGGAAAAGAGCCCATCCAACCCAGACGGATGACTTGGAAGGCCTTCAGAGGAAGGAGGAATGTCATTTGATGGCCCAGGATTTGAAAGAGGGTCTCTTTGCTGGAGAGCGTACCGATTCTATATATACATGCACACACGCGTGTGCACACACACGGACTGAGCGAAGCTCTGCTCCTGCAGAACTCCAATGCTCATTTCCATTGTGCTACCGTGGAAAGAGCATTGGAGTTTTGAAGGAACAGGGAGAACACACGTCTGTTGAAAACCTGAAATTTGGCTTCTGAGTTGACAGCCGGGACAGCACGCTCTCTCCGCTCCGCCATGCGGTGCGGTGCCACAGGGCAAACCTTCCGCTGATAGTCGCCTAGATAACGGAGGCCTGCACCCCAATGGCCATTCCGACCACCCTCTCCCCTCCCCCCCCC
>PVJI01007032.1:0-81380 GCA_004026765.1 Micronycteris hirsuta
AAATAATGATGGAGAACTTCCCCAAGCTGGTGAAGGAAATAGACTTTCGGGAAGTCTAGGAAGCTCAGAGAGTCCCAAAGAAGTTGGACCCAAAGAGGAACACACCAAGACACATCATAATTACATTACCCAAGATTAAAGATAAGGAGAGAATCCTAGAAGCAGCAAGAGAAAAGGTGACAGTTACCTACAAAGGAATTCCCATAAGATTGTCAGCTGATTTCTCAAAAGAGACCTTACAGGCAAGAAGGGGCTGGACAGAAGTATTCCAAGTCATGAAAGGCAAGGACCTACATCCAAGAATACTCTATCCAGCAAAGCTGTCATTTAGAATGGAAGGGCAGATAAAGTGCTTCTCAGATAAGGTCAAGTTCAAGAAGTTCATCATCACCCAGCCTTTATTGTATGAAATGTTAAAGGGATTTATATAAGGCATGGAGGAATATCAACAGGGTAGTGGTAGGGGGAGAAGGGGGAAAGGGGCACAGAATAAGTAGCATAAATGGGAGGTAGAAAACAGACAGGGAGAGGTTAAGAATAGTATAGGAAATGCAGAAGCAAAAGAACTTATGTATATGACCCATGGACAAAAACTAAAGGGTGGGGAAAGGGGGGTTAAGAGGGTGGAGGGGAAAAGCAGGGGAAATGGGACAACTGTAATAGCATAATCAATAAAATATATTAAAAAAAACAACAACAAACAAGCAACCAAAATATAGCCAGAGACATTGAAATAAAGAACTAACTGACAGTAAACAGAGGGGAGGGGGAGGAGGATAATGGGGAAAAGAAGAGGAAGGGTCATCAAGGAACATATATAAAGGACCCATGGACAAGCCAAAGAGGGTAGGATCAAGGGTGGGAGGTGGGGGTTGGTGGGGCAGGGAAGAGTTGGGGGAGAATGGAAACAGTTGTACTTGAACAACAATTAAAAATAAAAATAAAAAATAATTCATTGCTAAATTTGCCATTTTTGGAAGGATTAGATGAAGAGTTTGTAACTCTGGTTAAACAACATAAATCAAACTGGCTAAACAATTACTGATAAACTTAACAATTCTGCCTAATCAGCTATCTAAAACTATCCAAAATAATTAAAAAGACAAAGCTGCCAAAATCATGAATTTGCAGCTTCAGCAGTTAAACAAGCAGGCCAGACCTCCCCAAAGGTCTTTTTGACAAGAAAAAAAGAAGGAGTTTGAGATTTGCTACAGGAAGCCAGGCCACCATACAAAGGATTGCAAAAAACTAAAATGGGACTAGAAAAAGAAAAGAAACAAAAGCCAGCATCAGGCTGCTCTGAGGATTGTGAGGGAAAATTTCCCCTTCTCCTTACCCATACTATACAAAAAATTGATATTGCCTTAAAAGGAAAAACTACTAAGACCCTGTGGATACTGAAGCTACTTTATCTATCTGCTCTTAACCCTGCCCAATCAAGTTGCCCTCTCCCTTGGAGTAAAGCTTCTGTACAAATGGCAGGGATATCTAGTCAACCCATGTCTGTTTTTGCATCAGACCCTGTTCTCCTCCAGCTAGGGAATGTTTAGAATGACATATACTTTTTTGAGTCAAATATGTCCCAATTAACCTGCTACAAGAAGAGTTTCCTGCAACCCATGCTTTCCACATATTCTTTTCTCAGAAGGAAAAAAGGTATCTAGAACTAAATGAATCAGATAGTGAGCCAATTGGGAAAATAATGATTTTAAAGAAACCTCTACAAGAGGAAAGTAATCTTGGGACTGAACATTTGTTACAGGATGTTCCAATGCAATTTTGGGCTCTTTCCAGTACAGGTATTGGCAAGATTAAGTCAGCCACTCCTATTAAAGTCACCACTGACAATACAATTCTTCTAACTAATACTTACCAATATCCTTTAAGACCTGATGCACTAGCTGGAATTAAGTTCATTATACAAAACTACTTAAAAATAGGGCTTATAATTCCATGTATAAGACTTTGTAATTCTCCTATCCTTTCAGTAAAAAAAAAATGGCATAGAACAAAAAAAAATGTACATGAGGATCTCACAGCTATAAATTAATGATTATTCCCAGACATTCTGTGGTTCTAAATCCGCAGTCCCTATTATCAGCTATTCTTATGGACTGCCAATATTTTTCAGCAATAGATTTATGTAATGCTGTTTTTAGCATTCAGTCAAAACCTCCTTCCTTTCACCTGGGCAGATCACCAATTTACTTCGATGATAATGCCCCAGGGATCTACAGAGTCTCACATATTTCTTTCAGATACTAAAGGCTGCTTTGAATGATGTTAAATTTCCCAGCAATTCCACTCTAATGCAATATGTGGATGATTTATCTTTATGCTCTAGGACATTGTTAGACTCCAAAGAGGACACTATTTACCTATCACAACAGCTAACTATAAAGGGGCATATGGTCTCAAATGATGTCTTTAATTCTGTTGATCCCAAGTAAAATACCTTGGTTGGCTAATATTTAAAGATGGGTGACTAGTTATCCCAGAAAAATTTAGAGGAATTGTATTCTTTTATCTTCAAAAAATAAAATAAAATAAAACAGCATAGAGGATTGCTGGGTCTGACTAGATACTGACGCAATCCGGTTCCAAAATTTTCATTAATGGCTCAGCCTCTATGTGTCTTACTAAAATCAGATCAACCTGACCCAATTCAATGAAACTCCTAATGTGAACAAGCTCTAGAAGCTTTAAAGAAAAAATGACTTAAAGCTTCCACTTTGATACACCCTAACTATCAGCTTCCTTTCTTCCTTTTCCTGTACAAATATAGAGAAAATGCTTTAAGAGTTTTAACTCAGAAACATGGAGATCATCATAGACTGACAGAATATTGTAGTCAGAAATTAGATTTAGTAGCCAAAAGTCTCCCTCCCTGCATGAGACCCACCTCTGGGAAGCCACGCTGTGCAAACAAATGGGAGAAATAGTTATGGACTCCCTTGTCATTATTTATGTTTCTCATTTTGCTGAATCTTTACTAAACTCTCATGACACTCAACACTTCCCTGTCAGTCAACTGGCTTCTTATAAAGTACTCCTCCTTTCTGTGCCTAATATTACCTTAACTCGATGTAAAGCCTTAACCCAGAAGCTTTGCTACCTTTTTTATACAATAAGGACACCCACAACTGTGTATTTATTACTGACTCCCTTTCCGTTCCTAGGAATAGTTTATAGGAAACTCCTATTGATAATGCTGTTATCTTGTTTCCCACCTACCATCTCTATGTGCTATAAATGTTAAATGATAACTATCCTGCACCCAGTGATGTAAAGTAAGTATGTATTTCTCCATTTTGCTTTTTATCTAATCCGACAGATTACTGCTTTTTTCTTCTGCCCCTTTAATCTACCATCAGTGGATTTCATGTAACCCTCTATATCTTTTCCTTTGGTTCTAATGTATAAAATTGCCATGCTCTGGAACATTTTCTTTCTTTTTTCTTTTTTTAAAAATTTTATTGTTGTTCAAGTACAGTTTTTTGCCTTTTCCCCCCACCTCTCCCCACCCCAGCCATCCTCACCTCCCTCCCCTGATTTCACCCCCCCTTGGTTTTGTCCATGTGTCCTTTATAGTTGTTCCTGAAAACCCTTCACCCTTTTCTCCCCATTATCCCCTCCCACCTCCCCTCTGGTTACTGTTCTGGAACATTTTCTTAATATATTGAGATTTTGCTTCTGAGAATGTCCTCAAAATTTTATTCTTTTTTATTTAAAAAATTTTTTTTTATTTTAGATTTTAAAGAGAGGAGAAAGGGGGGAGAAAAAGAGGGAGAGAAACATCAATTGGCTGCCTTCTGTATGCGCCCCAACTGGGGACTGAACCTGCAACCCAGGCATGTGCCCTGACCAGGAATTGAGCTGGCAACCTTTCTGTTTGTGGGACACATCTAACCAATTAAGCCACACCAGTCCAGCCGTCCTCAAAATTCTAGCTCACATAAAGTCTTTAAAGACTTTTCTGTAAGCTGGGCATTCTTTTGTCAAGAATAGACAAAATAGAAAATTTATCTTCAAGCTGTACCCATATTCCCTTAGTGGAAACTCTAGCATGAGGGGAGACCCCCAAAACAGAATTTATATATAAAAACTGTCTATTTATTCTTAGATGTTTAAACTTCAGTCCCCTTCAAAGTACTCTCCATCTGATGCAATAGACCTATCCGGATGTTTTTTTCCACTGCTCAAGACAGTTTTTGAACTCCTCTATTTTGATGCCTTTTAGTGCTGCTGCTGTTTTTTGTTCATCTCTACCACATCGGCAAAACAGTTACCTTTGAGGCCTTTTTTCATCCCAGAAACAAAAACAAGTCGCTCCAGGGTAAGATCAGGTGAATAGGGAAGCTGGGGCACGGGGGCCGTGTGCTTAGGGAGAGGTTCAGACAGGTTTGGCCTTTGCCGCACTGCTCCTGAGGTACCATGGCTGACACTGAGTTAATCCCCAATGCTTTCCAGATCACCCCTTCCCTCTCACATGCATATTTGCTTACACATTGGAAGCACCTCCTGCCTGTCAGTGCCCTTTCTGCTCTGCAGAAGATGCTACCAACTGTCAATGACGTTTAGCTTCTCAAGGTGAGGACTATGAGATTTTGCTTTACAAAATTATTGACGGCTGGGGTAGGGGGGAGTAATTGGGGGGAAATGGAGACAACTGTACCTGAACAATAATAAAAATGCCATTAGAAGGAATAAAAAAATAAATATCAAAAAAATTTTAAAAAAATTATTGACCTTTTACTATGGGCCAGGCACTGTGGTGGGGGTTTTTACGTTCTCATTTATTTTTCAAGGCATAAGTCCACATGCGAGGTGTTATTATCCTTTTTTTTTTTTACAAATTCATTTATTCACATAAGGTCTTGGCTGCATCTTTCATTCATTTAAGTCAGCCATAAATGTTTACTGAGCACTCATCACACGGCAGGCACCTCTTCCAGGTGCTGGGAAACTAATAGTAAACAAAACAAACCAAAAAGCCCTTTGAGATCCCTCCTTACAGAGGGGGAGACAAATAACCAAATAAACATATATATAGCTGTGAAGAAAAGTAGAGCTGGAGAAGAGGGTAGAGTTACTGAGAGGGTATTATGGACAGGGAATTCAGAAAAGGCCTTTCTGAAGAGGTGAAATTTGAGGAGAGACCTGAATTCATTTGATGAGGGAGGGTGTCAGGCAGAGTTGAGAGAAAACCATTCTTGGCAGAGCGAACAAATGCAGAAGCACTAAAGGTGAGGATGTGCTCAGTGTGCCCAGGAAACTGCAAATAGGCCAGTGTGGCTGGAGGGCAGTCAGTCAGTGAGGAGGAAAGCAGTAGGGGATGTCAGAGAAGAACTAAGGGGCCTTCACCTTATTTTTAGCCTGAGATGAGAGTCACTGGAAAGATGTGACTTACATGTTAACGGGACAAATCAAACTGCTGTTCCGAGAACGCCCTGTAGGGGACAACAACAGAAGCGGGAAAGAGGTTGCTGCAGAAATTAGAACTAGTGGAATTATTTTCTCCTGTTACCCTCATAGAGTTGATGAGGTAACCCACAAATACAGATGTATTTCACATGTAATTGCACTCGATCATAATGCACACAAAGCCAAATACAAAGGCATATTGAAGCAGGCACATGTACATGGAGGGAGGTATGAATTACACCAACATCAATACCAACATCCATACGTATACCCATACAAATACCAACACATAGCATTGTACATCCAGACACAAACACATGTATACAGAGGCACACACTAATTCACATATATATTCACAGGCACAAATAAACATTAATTTACATATATACATATACATACACATGTGCATAGATGGGCTGTTCTCTGTCTGGTATATGCTGGTACTACCAGACAAGTTGCTCAGTGTCTATGCTGCCTAGGTCTTAAATATTGTCATTGTCATCCCATCACAACACACACACATACACAGACCCTCCCACTGCCCTGACACTAGCTGAAACATATTACAATGGTCACATCCCATTTATGAAAGATTTTTAGGCCCGGCTGGTGTAGCTCAGTGGATTGAGTGCGGGCTGGGAACCAGAGGGTCCCGGTTCGATTCCCAGTTGGGGCACATGCCTGGGTTGCAGGCCGGGTCCCCGGTGAGGGCCATGTGAGAGGCAACCACACATTGCTCTTTCTCCCTCCCTTCTTCTCTCTCTGAAAATAAATAAATAAAATCTTAAAAAAAATCTCAAAAAAAAAAAGATTTTTAGCACTATGTCGCAGAAGCCAGTGGTTTTCTGAAGGAGGATTCCCACAACGTTTGTTGCCATGAGAGCTGCAGAATCAAATGGCCCCTACTGATTCTGTATCTGAAGACCATACAAGGAAACGGGGATGACTAAATCCTCTGAAGTCCTTAAAAGGCCTGCAGAAGCTTCAGACATCCTGATAATGGAGTGATCAGCCAGATGTATTAGTAATGGAAAAGAGCAAAGCGTAGAACAGTATCATGGTGTACTCTCACTTGGGTAAACAGATTGCACACAGACACACACACAAACATACACACAGTGTAAGTTCCAGACGGTAAGCTCTTTTGATTGTAATGTAATTGCCTGATATTAAAGCTTTTGATTGCCAAGGTTTTCACTTCAAAGGCATCTATTTCAAATAAACACAGGTCCGGCTGTGTGACACAGTTACTAGCTATACCACTAGATAAGGAGCCAGGCCCCCCAGCTGCTCCCATGAAGTTTCCCTTTTAGAAAGCCCTGGTTAACCTAGATAATGATCAAATGGCCCCACTTTTCCCTTCTCACTCTCATTCTTTAATTTCCCAGCAAAGAGTGAACCCATGAAATTTTAGCCACTCTGTGCTTGGATGTCAATAAAGGCAGGGCGCCCCGTCCCCCCATCCCAACACAGACATTCTCTGCACCTGGGTCCTCACTGTGTGGCCCCACGCATGCTGTGTATTCTCCATGCCCTGTGAATGATAAACTTTGGTTTTCAAAATTCTCTGATGGTTGTTGCAGAGGTGTAGCTCACAATCATAATAAGAACCATGAGGGCTGGCCCAACCACAGCATTGGCTCTCGCCGGGGAAATCTCTATGGGGCCGTCACAAGTAGTAGGGCCCAGGTGAGTGTCGCAGGCATTCCTAGCTGATAGCATCACTATCGGATAGTCTGAGACCTACATGAAACAGCACCCAGAAGTAAACTGTATTTTCTTTTTATTTTTAAAGAACATGAAATGAAAACAAAGACTGCCAATTCGTGCGATAGCGCCCTTACAACATCATTCCTCTTGATTGTTTCACTGGCTGATTCATTCACCTCTGAAACCTGCCAGCACAACGTGGCAGTCTCTTCGGGTGTAAATATAACCAGCACATTCATACTCTCTTCCATTGCCATGATTTTCCTTACTCTTTTCACATATTCCTTGTAGCATTCTAAAAATACTTAGATATCATAATAAGGGCCTCAAAGCCATGCATTTATAATGGGGCAATTAACAAAGAATTATAAAAACAACAATGGTAAATGTGAGTGGATAAAATAGAAGCAAGAAAACCCCAAATCCTTAGAAAAGCTGTAAAAATGTCTGCAAAGCAATAGAGCTTGATCGTTACTACGACCTGCATAAAACCCAGAGGGTGAAGTATAAACAATAAATCTCTCCCCCTCATTCTCTCTCTCTTGCTCACTCACTCGCACACTCTCTCTCCTCCCCCCCACCTCATAGAACAACCCCCACACATTCACACTCACACAGAGTCTGGGGGAGGAAGAAATAATAATTCCCATTATCTTCTTTCAGAAAGCTTTTCTGAACATTGAAGAGATTTTTAAATGTCAAATCTTACAGTTTGAATGTATAAATAGTCTTTGTTCTCTCCAAAGCCAATATAACGTTCGTAACCTTTACATTTCCCAACATAAATAAAATCACCAACCCAGAGAGGGAATTAATAGAAGGGGCTAGGCTGAGAGCAGAACCTGAGTTCTGTGGAAAAACTGAGTGGCGAGGAAGAATGGAGGGAGGAATGAAAGGGCGTTTGGAGGAAGAAGAGTATTTACTCTCTGCTGCCTCTTTATGACATCTCATTAACATTTCTGCAGTGGGAGGCAGGTCTCCAGACTTGCGCTTCCAGCCTAAACCTTTCCTAGTGGACCAGGTTCTGGAGCTGCCTGGGAGATGAGGTCACTGGAAATATAGCAGCTCTTAAATTCATGCATTTTCCCTATCTTAGGTCAGCTGGAGTGCTACTTGCCCAAATGGTACCTTTGTGAATATTAGAAAGATTGTAAAGATTAAAAGATTGCTCTTTCAAAAGACAAAACCCTGGTCAAGAACAAATACCTTGATCAATGAAGTATGGGCTGATCTTCTCTCTCAATTGCCTTTTTAAAAACATTTTATTTTATTTTTAGAGAGAGGGGAAGGGAAGGAGAAAGAGAGGGAGAGAAACAGCAATGTATGGTTGCCTCTCACATGGCCCTCACTGGGGACCTGGCCTGCAACCCAGGCATGTGCCCCGACTGGGAATCGAACTGGGACCCTTTGGCTCCCAGCCCGCGCTCAATCCACTGAGCTACACCAGCCAGGGCTCAATTGCCTTTTTACCTGTGTCCAAGACTTGCTTGGGGCCTAGCACTCCATGAAACAACTTCTTGCCCCAGACCCTGGTATACCAGAAGGAATCGGAAGGCAGAAGCTGAGTGGCCCATTGTAAGAAACACTTTTTACCTTGTAACCAGGTACATACTCACCTATACCCCCACACAGACATATTTATAACTGAAACTGAAATGCCACCAAAAATCTTTTGGTACACTCTGATATTTTCTATTCTATTCTAAAAGCTGGCAAAGATTCAATAAAATGATTGCATGACCCTCTAAGGTGTTGCAACATACTGTTTAAAGAATCACTGTTTACTAGTGCTCATAGTAATGCTAAGCTAATAGGAGCTTTGGGGAGATATAAGTCTCAGTTTTCTCATCTGTGCAGTGGGAATAATAGTGCTAACTATTTCATATGGTTGTCATGAGTATTGAATGAAAAAAAAAAAAAAAACAGAGCACTGAACAAAGGGCCTGGCACATTCCAGTGCTCAGTAGTTTCTGGGATCTGTTACACATTCTGTGGCAGTGAGCTGAGTGGACCAGTCATGTTGGCAGGTGGATATCCAACATGAGGGGTGTTTCGTTAAGGAAATGGTTTTTAAACTGCTCTGAGAATCCCCTAGTATTCCATTAAGTGTCTCCAAGTACATCGGTCAAGGTCATGGTGATAGCTAAGAGGGTAGTGTCCAAGGCTGTCATTCATTTCAACCAAGTAATACTGATTTTAAATCATGGTTGATGATTTCACTTGATGGCCTTTGAATGGGAAAACTGGCTTTGAAAACTCCTGAGGAAGAACAAGAGTTGGTCTCTGTCTGAGTGGTGACAGAGGCTGGAAATCTGTGTGGTGAGCAAACTAGCTGTGGCTCTTCGCAAGCTGGATAGTGGAGCGGAGGCAGGGGTTGAAACGCATCATTTTCTGAAGGTATCCACCACATTCAAGATGATGACAAAGCAGGGAATGAAAGTAGATTGGACATCAGTTAAATTTTAAAAAGAATCAAAATACACGCCAATACGTCAGCATGTTGGTAACCACAGGTATGATTTCTCCATCAAATGAGTTTATTCTTTTCCCAGCAGTAGTTCAGTTGGGTGGGGTAAGAGACAACATGAGAGGTACGTAACTGACATAAGGGGAGTGTCACAACTTAAACAGTCCCAGACCTGTGGGAGAGGCTGAGGGTGGATTTGAAACCTGGTATAACCCGCATTCCCAATTGTATGTGCTGGGAAAGAAGGTAGTGGGGACTGTGTTACAATACCGACTAGGGTAGAGTATAGTCTTTCCTCTGTTTATAGAGTCTTGCACTTGCAGATTCTTGTAACAACTGATTAATGATGCTACTCACATCTTGCCTGGTAGGAAAACAGAGGGCTGAGACATAAGTTGGGGCTTCCACAGCTGGCAGAAGGGCTGTTAATTCAATTCAATAGGCAAAGATGGTACCAGAGGTTGAGGAGTTGAAAAGGGTGGGTGGGGGAGAGAATGGAAACAATCCAAATTTTATAAGGCTCTAGACTACAGAGTCCTAGCTCTCCCTCTTAGCAACTGAGCATCTTCGGGCAACTTCATTCATTCATTCAACAAACATTAACTGGGCACCTACTAAGTGCCAGGCACTGTAGTTAAACTAAGAGTAGCTCAATAAACATCCTCACAATTTGACCACAATTGAGCCCAATCAATGGATTTTACCAAGTACCTAATCAACAGATATTATGAAGTACCCACTTCATATAAGGCCCTGAGCTTATGGCTGAGTATAGAGTAGTGAACAAGACAAAGACTCAAGCTCTTGGGAGCTTACCTTCTAGTGAAGCATGGTGGGCAAGAGACGAGACACACAATAAATATGTAGCAAATGAATAAAGAGAACAAACACTCCTGTTAGGTGATGTTCTGAGGAAATAAATGGGATGACATATTCAAGAGTAACTGAAAAGCAAGGTAGTTACTTAACATAGGGTGGTAAGGGAATGTTTCTCAGCTGAGACCTAAGGGCTAAAAGGAAGGCAATTATACAAAGAAGCAGGAGAAAAGCAATTCAGGAAGAAGGAACGGCTAGCACAAAGGCCTTGAGATGGGAAGGGAATTGGGCTGTTAGAGAAACAAAAAGGAGGCCAGTGTGGCTGGAACCTGGTGAGAAAGTCTAGGTGGGCAGAGTTAAGTGGTACCACAAGAGAGAGTGCAGATAGAGAAGGGATTCCTTCTGATATTATTTGATTGTCTTCAAACTGGCTATAATACTAATAATAGCAGGTTCATGTCTATAACTTTAGTGCCTAGTACAGAGCTTGGCACAAAGTGGGCCCTCAGTGAGTGTCTGGTTGGTGTATTTTTGGCTTGATAGGTAAGTCAAAGTGAAGAGCGGAGGGAAAGAACCACTAAAAAGTGTCTCCCTAACACCCATGCCAGACAGTGCTGCACATAATGGAAAACACATGGGAAAAAACAGGGGGTCTCTGGGAAGTCAGCTTATGGCCATCTCCAATGTGAGATCTTAGAAGGAAAATGTGGTGCTCTGGGCTTTCTAGAAAAACCAAAGCTCCTGGGACCAGAAAGAGTTTCTGCTGGCACTCCTAAAGTCTACAGCTAAGCCCAGTAACTGGGCCAGTGTCTATGTTATATGTTGGGATATTAAAAGTCTCCAGTTGAGCCCTGGCTGGTGTGGCTCAGTGGATTGAGTGCCAGCCTGCCAACCAAGAGGTACCCAGTTCAATTCCCAGTCAGGACACATGCCTGGGTTGCGGGCCAGGTCCCCAGTTGGAGGTACACAGGAGGCAACCACACATTGATGTTTCTTTCCCTCTCCTTCTCCCTCCCTTTCCCTCTCTCTGAAAAGAAATAAAATCGTTTTTTTTTTAAAGTCTGCAGTTGAATAGCTTAGGATCGCTGGCATGCAAGGACCAGGATGGTTTCTCAGAATCTGTTTTTCCATGTGACAGGGTAAAATGTAAGATCAGAACATTCAGAGATAATGATCACAAATTTAAGAAATGGGCTTTCATTTCTTTTCCCAGCTCAAAATCAGAAGTGATTTTCCCATTTCCCCAGCCTTGACGCCTCAGATCCTAGACCCGGAGAACCTCTGGGCAGAAAGAACCCCAAAGGTCACTTAATCCAACTTGCCAGCTCCCTCCTAGATGTGATTACAGCCCCCTCAGACACTCAGTATGCCTCAGTGTCTTCTATGACCCTGCGAAAAAACAGGGACATAGCCATGAGCAACATGTTTACCGTATGTGAGACCCTTGGCTAGACATTTTGCATACATAACAAAATGTACTGATTAAAAAAGATCTATTTCACAAATGTGGAAATTGAGGTTTAGAGAGATGAAGAGATTTGTACAAAGCTACAGTTTCTGATTGGGGCAGTATTCACGGTCATGTTGTTCCATGATGTCGCACTGCCACTAGTAATCTACTCTGTTAAGAAATCAGCCATGTATAAGGAACTTAGAGGAATCTGACTGTATTCATGAATACCTCTGAGAAGAAATCTGAAGGTGGTTCCCTCTGTCTTCTATTCTTGGAGCCTCACACGAGTGGTCAGACTTTAGATACTCAAAGACAAAGATCTTGTCCTTCAAAAGTTTATCCTGGGTCCTGCCCTAGCTGGTGTAGCTCAGTGGATTGAGCACAGGCCTGCTAAACCAGAAGGTCTCTGGTTCAATTCCCCGTCAGGGCACATGCCTGGGTTGTGGGCCAGGCTCCCAGTGGGGGGTACATGTGAGGCAACCACACATTGATGTTTTTCTTCCTCTCTTTCTCCCTCCCTTCCTCTCTGTCTATAAAAATAAATAAAACATTTTTTAAAAAATTAATCCGGGATCATAAGTTTGCATTGTCTCTACAATGTGCTCCTTTCTTTCTGAACCTGTGCCAGTATCCTTCAGTACATGTACATAGATTCTACCCTGTCTTAGTCAATTTAGGCTCCTATACCGGAATACCATAGACAGGGTGGCTTATGAACTTTTATTTCTCACAGTTCTGAAGTCTGCAAAGTCCAAGATCAAGGTGCCAGCAGATTCAGTGTCTAGTGAGAGCTGGCTTCCTGGTTCATAGACAAGTGTCTTCTCAACAGGTCCTCACAAAGCAAAAGGGGCAAGGAAACACTCTGAGGTCTCTTTTATTAGGACTCTCGTCTCACCCATGAGGCTCTTGCCTTATGACCTCCCAAGGACCCCACCTCCAAATACCATTCTTTTGGGGATTAGTTTTCAAAACATGAAATTGTGGGTGACACAAATATTGAGTCCATAGCATAACATTTACTTTGACCTCCACATCCCCAGCAATCAATTACTTGCCAAGTCCTGTTGATTACAATACTGTGAGATAGATATTGTTAAAATTATACTCATTTGCTCCAGTTGGTGTAGCTCAGTGGATTGAATGCCAATCTGCGAACCAAAGGGTCGGCGGTTCTATTCCCAGTCAGGGCACATGCCTGGGTTGCAGACCAGGTTCCCAGTAGGGGGTGCACGAGAGGCAACCACACATTGATGTTTCTCTCCCTCTCTTTCTGCCTCCATTTCCTTCTCTAAAAGTAAAAAATAAATAAATAAAAATTATACTCACTTGACAAGATAGGGAAACTGAGACAGAGCAACTGAGTAACTTGCCCAAAGTCACACAGCTAGTAAATGGCAGAGCAGGAAATTTGAACCTGAACCATCTTGCTCCATATATGTGCGATTTACTATTACACTAAACCACCAATCAAATGATGATCATTACAATAATGACCACAACCCCCAACTCTATCTCTACTGAGTTTTGTAGTTTTCTCAGTCACATTCACCTGTGTGCTCTCATCAGCTTTGCCCAGCTACACGTGGTAGGTAGCCTCATATCCCTGTTTTATAGAGCACAGGTGGCAAACACAAGGCCCGCGGGCCGAATCTGGCCCTCCACCTTGCTTTATCCGGCCCAGCACCTTGTTTCTACCTGGCAGCAGCACCGAGCTCTTGCTTAACTGTTCAGGAGTAGTTACATTTATACAGTCCTAAAAGTACACTCGGCCCTTTGAAGGCAACCGCGAGGCTGATGCGGCCCTTGGTGGAAATGAGTTTGACACTCCTGTTATAGATGGAAGAAATTGAGGCCCAAAGAGGTAAGTGTTTTGCTCAAGACTACAAAGCAAGTTAGTGGCAAATTTGAGACTGGACCCCATGTTCCCTGAAGTCCCATTTCTTATCTCCTTTCATTTCAATAATAGCCAGGGTTTTACTGTGTACTGAGCTCTGCAGTGTACAAGTAGTGATTACTGCGAATATCTGTGGTCTTGAATTTCTGCACGCTGTTACTTTTAAGTACCAAATTACCTGTCTGAAGCATAATGCCATTATTCTTGGTACTTTTAGAAATCTAGGATATGAGTCATAATGTGTTCAGATGTACCAAGAAAATTATACTCCGCATTACTAAAGTTTTGAATTGGACAAAGTTGCACCTGTTCGAGCATCGTGACCATAGCACTCTGCTGTTTAAAACTCTTCCACAGCATCTAATTTTCATATTCCAGTTTCCCAGGATTCTAGTGAACCTGAACATCTTTTCTTACATTTATTAATTATTTTTATTTCACTCAGGTTCACTTTGGGCCTTGTTCTACCTCAGAGGTTCCGGGAGGAGTCATCTTAGATCTAGAGGTGGGATGGGAGGAAGGGAGAGATAAGCAACAGAGGAAGAGCTGGGATTGGAGGATTAGGGGAGGACAGAAATGGAGGAAGAAATGTAACCGAATCCAGTTCCACCATCCCCCAGAAGCATGACTTGTTGCTCACGCCTCCCCTTACTCTCTCTACTTCTTTCACTTTGTTTTTCTCCAGTGATGGATCCATTCTCTGAGGTCTCATCCCCCTTCCCCTAAAATATTTTATTTTATTTATTTATTTTAATCCACACTTAAGGATATGTTGATTGATTTGAGAGAAACATGTTTATTGATTTGAGAGGGAAGGAGAGGTAGAGAGAGAAACATCGATCAGTTGCCTCCCATATGTGCCCCAAAGGAAAATGGGGGCGCTTAGCACCAAAAGAAGGAAGGAAGGGATGCTAAATAGATAAAAAAAAAACCAGTAGATACCTACTAACATATATAGTTTAATTTAAGTTTTCTTCCCAAGGGGAGAGCTAATTATTCCCACACCTTTTATCAAAGGCTCTGCCTTCTTTCTCTTGAATTGAAATGCTATCTTATATATTAATTCTCACACACACGTAGGTCTGGTTCTAGACTTTCCATTCTGTTCCACTGATAGATTGTTTCATTTCATTTGTCCGATCGTCTATTCATACACTGAGACCACATTCTTTTCATTACTATGGCTTTATAATAGTTTGGATGTCTACTATAGCAAGAGCCCTCTCACTGATATTTTTATATTTTATGCAACATTTCAGGTAGGCAAAATAAATACGGAAACCTATTACAAACATCCAGGTACCCATTCCTACATCGCAAATACAGTCAAAGACCCTTTCTTTATGGCATGACCCTACTAACTTCCCCAGAGACAATCACTCTCCTGAACATTTAGTTTGTGTAGCATTTGACACTGTGCAACAGAACACACACAGAGAAAAGCGCATACAACACAAATGTACAGTTTAATGAACAATTAGGTAGAGAACGGAACCACCATCTAGGTCAGGAAACAACACCATCAGCTGCTCCCATCCATTCCCACAGACCTTCTGTGCATCCCTTCCTCCTCACAGCATCTTCTTATCTGAGGTGGCAGCTGCTCTTCTGACACCCTACATAATCCTTCAGTAATATAATTATGCCCGTGATTATACTTATTCGAAATGGAGTTATATGATCTCTATTCTTCTGTATTTCTCCTTTCATTCAACATTTTGAAAGCTTTATCCATATTGTGCGTGGCTCTATTTTGTTCATTTTGGGGATGCACGTTTAAATTTTTATATGTTGTATAATTCAAAATAATATTAGGACTTGCTTTCCTTACTCAATATTATATTTGTGAGATCTGTCTCTGTTTTTAAGAGTAGCTCTAATTCATTCATTTTTACTGCTGTATTGTAACCCATCAAATCAATGTACAGCCATTTATAGTTCCAATTTGGCTCCTCAGTTGATAAATATGTACATTGTTTACAATTGTGTCACCATTGCAAACAAATCTGCTCTCAACATTCTTGCACATGTCTTCTTGAATATGCGTGCAAGAGTTTTTCTAAGTCATTAACAACTTTACCAGATGATGCCAGGATTCTCTCCAAATTGACTTACTATAATGTACCCCAACCAGCAGTGTCCAAGGATACCCGTTTTCCAATCATCCTCGTACTCAATATTCCAGGACTTTTTAATGCTCACCAATACAATGGAGTGCAAGGTTAATGCACTGTGATTTTAAGTTCCCTTTCCCTGATTACTAACGAGTTTAGGTATCTTTTTTTTTGTATTTACTAGGCCTCTATTTTTCATGTTTTAACTGCCTATCCATGTCATTGTCCATTTATCTACTGCATTGATTTTTTGCTGATTAGCATGAATATTTAGTATTCTGTATACCAATCTTTTGTTGAGTATATGAGTTGAAAATATCTTTCCTCAGTCTGTGGATTGTCATTGTACTTTGCCTCATCTGTCAGCACAGAAGGTTGTGACTTTGAGGTTGTTGAATTCATCACTATTCTCTTATATGCTTTGTGAGTATGTCTATTAAAGTAATCCTTCCTTCTCCTAAAGATCAAAAAGGTAGTTTCCTCTCTTTTCTTCTAAAATATTTGAAGTTTATATTTTCAGATTTAGATGTGTACCTGTTGTGTATGTGTGTTCCTACATGGAAATAGTCCTAGCATCATTTGCTAGAGACTCCATCACCTCCACAGGGGTCTGCAATGCCATTTCTGTCACATATTTTTTTAAAGATTTTATTTCTTTATTTTTAGAGAGAAGGAGAAAGAGAGGGAGAGAAACATCAATGTATGGTTGCCTCTTGAGAGCCCCCTATTGGGGACCTGGCCCACAACCCAGGCATGTGCCCTGACCAGGAATCGGACCAGTTACCCTTTGGTTTGCAGGCCAGCATTCAACCCACTGAGATACACTAGCCAGGGCTTCTGTCACCTATTAATAGTCCACATATGTATTGTTTTGTTTCTGGGCTCCCTATTCTGTTCCAAAAGGCTTTCTGTCTATTCCTATACCAACACACCACTGCTTTAGTTCCTCTGTGTTTAAACTGAGTGTTGATATCTAATAGAGTAAGTCCTCCAACTTTGATATTTTTCATGGGATGTATCTCCTGCTGCACAAAAAGCACCCCAAAACTTAGTGGCTTAAAGTGACAGCTTTTATTATATCTAGTGATTTACTGAGTGAGTCATTTGGGCAGGAATTGAGTACCATTGGTACTAACTGGGGTCAGTCAGTACTATTCTGTCGGGAGCTAGGCTGCACTGGAGGGTCCAAGATAGCTTCATTCATATGTCTGGTACCTTCTAGGAGACAGTTAGAAAGCTGAAATCAACTGAGTTTTTCTCCCTAACCTTGTAGCCTCAGGGCCAGCTCACTGGTCTGCCCAGCAGGTTTTCAGATTTGTTACATGGTGGCTCAGGGCATGAGTTGCCATATATAGCATATAACAATAGGATATCTCCAGAAAAAAATTGTTGTTCACATAAACAACAAGTGTTGTTTTTAGTGTAAGTCTGTCTATACAAGATTTGCAACATACTCATCTAAAATTTATTTGCCGTTTTTCTGAAATTCAAATTTAACTAGATATCCTTATTTTCTCTGACTGTCTTCTTCAGAGCTTGTATACACCAAGAAAGAAACTGTAATCCCTCTTACAGTTTAAAGTTCTACTTAAAGAACACATACGCCTTAAGCCCTGGCTGGTGTAGCTCAGTGGATTGAGCGCAGGCTGTGAACCAAAGGGTCACCAGTTCAATTCCCAGTCAGGGCACATGCCTGGGTTGTGGGCCATGTCCCCAGTGGGGGCCACATGAGAGGCAACCACACATGGATGTTTCTCTCCCTCTCTTTCTCCCTCCCTTCCCTTCTGTCTAAAAATAAATAAATAAATAAAATCTTTAAAAAAAAAGAATACATACACCTTAAAATGATCTCATTCACATTATAATGACAACTTTGTCTTATCAAAACAAGTATACATACAGCACTATCGCCACATAATAATTCTGCTTCAAACATGGACAACATTAATTAATATTAACTTTAGGGAAGCCATTACTTAAGAAAAACTTCAGGGGGATGGGGTTATTGGTTGTTGTAATTTGGGAGTTGGTTTTCTTCTCCCTCCTCCTTTTAAATAAAAATCACACATTGCCTACAATTCAGCACATTTACTTATTTTGTTATAGTCAGTGCATAACATATAAACTACATGTGTCAAGATTATAGATTCTTTATTACTGGCCAAGAAAGAAACTACCACATTATGACCCTGATGCTAAACAACATTCCTGTCTGTGTATTCAGCTGCCCACTCTTGGTAAGTAAAAGAGCAGTACAGAACGTCTATTTACTCACACCCACCACCAAATTAAAGGTTAAGAGTAAATATAATGTATTCTGTCTTTTTCTGGCTAACTTACTTCACTCAGCATAACACTCTCCGGGTCCATCCATGCTGTCACAAAAGGTAAGATTTCCTTCTTTCTTACAGCCTCGTAGGATTCCATTGTGAAAATGCACCACAGCTTTTGTACCCACTCATTTGCTGATGGCCACTTGAGCTGCTTCCAGATCTTGGCTATTGTACATGACGCTTCTGTGAACGTAGGGGTGCATATATTCTTTTGAATCAGTGTTTCAGATTTCTTCAGAAATATTCCCAGAAGTGGAATTGCTGTATTATAGAATTGTGCACCTGAAACCTACATAATTTTATTAACCAAGGTCACCCAAATTAATTCAATAAAACACTTAAGAAGAGTAAATAAAATATAGATGGAAAATATGTGATAGCTTTAGTTCCATTTTACAAAAAAAGCAAAAACAAAAAGAAACCTACCACCCGGTTGCTTATAATCTGAAATAAAACATCTTTCAAACAATCAACAACTTTGATTAACAGATCAGCTCCAAAATGAAGTCTGGCTTTGGGAATTCACTGTACAATTGTCATTCTTCTGTCCTTTCACTTCATGTTGTTATGCAGTATGTAATTTTGTTGCCTGTGGTCTTCATGTTATTTCATTTTTTATTGTTTCATGTCCAATTTCTTCTGAAGTCAGTCCCTAAAGGTCAGAGTCATGCCTCTTATTGGCAGCACAAAAATGATAAAACCCAAGGTCTCCTGCCTCCGTCTGCCTTTCCTAACATCACTCACTGTTCATCACCAGCGGATATTGCAGCAGCTATGTGAGTCACTTTTGCCCTGTTCATAGTAGCAAAGACACAAGAATAATTTTCCAGAAGTGAAGTTCATCAAATATTGCATTAGTGTCTCCAGAAACTTTGGGATCTCTCATAGGGATGTCTTGTCAAACCTGAGGTCCTCCAGCAATCTCAGAAAACTTAAGTTGGAAAAATAAGAAGTGGTATGGATCCATGGTGGCTTTTAGGCCAAGGATTATGGATAAAGGGGTGAAATCAAATGAGCTTTGGAATGCTATGGATATCTGTATTCCCATCAGCTGGACATTACCAGTAATAGAAAAGTGAATAGAACTGGACTTGGAATTCCTTACCCTCCCAAATCTGCATTATCTCAATTTCACAAAGAGGAAGAGCTGAGTTTCTCCTCATTCCCACTCCATCAAAGAGTAGGAGGCTCTCTTACTCTTTGACAGGAGACTTCCCCCCCCCCCTTTGCATTGGGGAGCCTCATCTACTAAAGCTATCTCTTCCCTTAAACTAGGGACTTGTTCTTGCATTTTGGTAGGAACAATGGATTGAGATTATCTAGAAACAATAAAATTAGGAGCCTCCTTACAACCTGAGCATTAGTGAACCCTGCTGGGTGGGGGAGGAAATGAGTTTTGGCTGTGAGTTGTACCTCTCTAAGCTGAAGATGTTGGAGATCTTTTTGTTTTTAATTTATTGGTGTTGAGTTACAGTTGTCTTGAATTTTGAATCCTAGGTCTGCTATGATTCTGTTAGTCTCTCTCTGTCTTAGTCCTTAGCCTGGTGGACAAAGAGGAGGACATAGAGTGCTTCAGGACCATGCAGAGATTACCTGGTGCCTTATTCCACCAGTCACGTTCATCTCAGCGTCCCAGCACAGACTCTCTAGGGAATTGGACATTGCTGAAAGAAATAGGAAGGGGAAGGGTACCTCCCGGGTGAGGTTTGGGCTTAATTCAGAGGCAAGAGGTGCAGGTTAGTAAAGGCGCAAGCGGTAGACTCAAAGAACCAGAAGGGACGTCGTCCAGAGCTCCCAGCCAGAGGGCACCTACGCTGTGCATTCTCTCCAATGCAACCAGCTGTGGTTAACCAGTGCCTCCACTATGCCAGGCACCGTTTTAGAGACAGAGAAAAAAGCATTGAATTACCCCCATTAAGGTCCACCTAGATGGGGTGCGCCTCTCCAGAACCTGGAGGTGGTCAATCGGTTATTGCCCTACTTTCAACTTGTCTCTCCACTTTGTAATCAGCAAAAACCTGGAATAAATCAGTCTCCAGTGCCCCGCTAGAAGCCGTAGCGCGGCTTCCAGGCGAACAGTGGTGAGAAGGGAGGGGCAGGGCGGAGGCAGCGGGGACGCCGTGACCTGATTTCATTTGCCACGTTTCTCCTTTCTTGGTTGCGCCCACGTGACCACCTTCCCCTAAATAAAGTTGAACAGTTCTAGGCTGTGCTCAGTTGCTGAGGGAGACAGCACTAACAGTGAGCTTCCCTGGCTGCAGCAGTCCTCTGCTGGCACCCGACCCCCTCAACACACACACAGCCCTGCACCCTTGGATCTGAGGCATCATCCAGAGCGCAGCTCAGTTCCTACTACACGATCCGCACAGGTAGGAAGCCCCGCTCACCCATTAGATAAAAAGGTAGGTGGGTGGGTGGGTGGTGGGGCTTTGGCACTGACAAACAGACCTGGGCTGGGGGCAATGGGGAGTCAAGAGGTAAAGAGCAAGCTCTAGACGTGAAGAAACACTTGTAAGGACGGATGAGGTTTGTGCGTGTGGGTGCTGCTAAGCGCACGAGGCTTTGGGGAGGCGGCATTGGACTCCAGATGAGAAAAGTGCAGTGTACTGGGACTCCAAAAGCCTGGGATTTCTCCCCAACCCAGCCTCAACCTTGCAACATAACCTTGAGCGAGGAGGCTTTCTTAACCTCGCAACCTCATTTTACCCATTTGCAAGAACCAGGCTCAGGCTCCCGCAGATTCCAGCTAGTAATGCAGCTGAAGGCGCGGAAGAGACAATGGCGGAAAGCGTGGCGCACCTGTGCGGAGGGCTGCGGACTTGAGCGTCCGTGACAGAGCCCTCCTTTAGAATGGGGATGGGACAGGCATGGGGTGGGGGGGGGGGGGGCGGAGCCGGGCATCCACCTCTGGGGCACTCACCCCTTCGTCACCTGCGTTCAGATCCAGCTGCAGCTATGGACAGAGCTGGGGTCCTAGGGCCCTACCCTCCAGGCTGCTGGCTCCCTGCAGTTGGGCCAGCGTCCAATCGGATTCCTGGGCCCTACTTGTGGTGGTGGGACCCTAACTTGCTAGATAAGGGTCCCCAGAATGCCTAGGCTCCTCCCTGGCCACCCCTCCCCAAGGATGCGTCTGCTCTGGGATTACTGGGAGAAAGGGAGGGGGAGGGGATGACTGAGTGGGAACGGAAAGGGAGGGAAGGAGTGTCTGTGTGTGTGGTGGTGGGCGGTGATACTGTCCCTCCGGAATTCTCAGTCATCCAGCTGGTGCCAAGGACGCCGGTACTAAACCTCCAATCTCTTCATGAGGGCCCTCTACCCCAACACAGTTCTGGAGGTAACAGCTGAGACACCACGCCCCGCCTGGAAAAGGGGTGGGCAAGCAGGAAGCTGACCCTCCAGGAGCCCAGGGGCAGTGATCCCCCAGCCCGAACCTGAGAGCGCTTTTGAGCCACACAGGTTTCTTCCCACCTTGAGGGAGGAGTGGTGGAAGGAGGAGTGGTGGAGGGAGGGAAAGGGCAGGGTTGGGTGGGGTGGGGTGTGGTGGGGTGGAGCAGGCACACTACTGGCGTATGCAGAGGATGGACCCTATTCATTTCAGATCTGTATCAGGCATCTCTGTCTGACGACAGTAGCAGCTGCACCAACCATCTGAATGGCCCAGAAGATGGAAGCCTGAAGGAGAGAATAGTGCCCTGAGACTGTCTGTGCCGTCTGCATTGGACCTCAGGTATCCTGGGGAAGGGTGGAGCCAGGGAAGAGTATAATATCCTCCAGTTCTTCCCTCCCTTTGAATCCTAGACTGCCCTACCCCCATTACTTTCACGGGATTATGACACTGTAGTGCTCTTATCTTCCCATCTTTTTTTTCTATCTTCTTATCTTGAAAGCAAATATCTCATTCTACCCCTACTAGCAATGCATTTTCAACTGCCCTGACTTGGGAGTGGTGATTTCTCTCTCAGAGCACCTACCACCTCCATTTCCCATCAGACCTGAGGTGGAATTTGAAGAAGAAATAATAGTTCAGTGATGCATTGGGGGGGGGCAGATAGGTAACCATTATGGTGATTACCCCACCTCAGGTTAAAATGGAAACCAATGTATACCAGCCAACAACCCTGATTTAGGGTGAGGGGAGGGAATTAATCTGTTAAAGCAATACATCTAGACTCGGGCAAGAGAATAGATTTACAGATAGTTGTAGAGGAATAAAGAGGTGACAATAATTCTCAGTGTGTGGTTTTCAAAGATGGTCCCTAAGCATGTGCAGACCTGCAATGCAACCCTGGCTGTCCCATCTCCTTTCCTTTCTAGTGGCTTTAGGTGGAGACTAGCTCAGCATCAGGCTACTGAAGTAAGAAATGTGCTGGTGCCTGCCCCTCCCTAGAAGCACTGCCTCAGACAACTGTAGTCCTAGAAAACTTGACTGGGGGTTTAGAGCTTTAGTGCTATGCTGCTTTAAGGGTAGCTGTGTTTTATGTTTTTATTTTAATACTATCTGCATTTGAAAACCTTTTAGATCCAGATTAGTGAAAGACGTTTTTATTACCACCTATGCTAAAGTAACATTAAAATAGACACAACAATCACCAATGACTGTTACAAACATGTATAAAAGAGAAAGTTTTAGGCCATGGAGTCTTGATTTCTGCTTTTTTTTCTCTTGCATGCTACTGAAGTAAAATCCATAAATTGTATGGGAGATCATTTTCCCTGGGGAGGGCTTATAGGGTAAAGAGGAAGGGCATGGGAGGAGGGAGTGAACACCAGAACATATCCTTACAGGCAGTGGTAAGTGATCAATTTGAGTTGGTTTTCACAAGTTCTTTGAACTTCAGATGCTGAATTTCAGGAATGAGAAAAAGAACAAGCTAATAGACTTGAACACGTGACATGTACACTGATAGGATTCATTTTCACGGTGGTACCTGAGGCAGGGTACTGAGGCCAGGAGGCTAGAGGCCTTCCCTGTGTCTGTGGCCGAATCCCTCCCCTCTGTATCCTCTGCATGCACCATGCATACACACACAGACACACACTTTAGTTTGATGAATATTTGTTGCATTCACTTGAAATCAAGGAATAAGTGCCTAGGATTGGCATAGGATTGATTTTATTTGCGGCCTTCAATTACCCCACCCCCACCTTCATTCCCTGTCCCTTGGAATTTCTCCTTAGAGCTTAAACTTTGCTAAACAGCGGAAATGGGACAGGACATTGCATAGACATAATGAAATCACTAATTGTCTCATTTAAAGCTGCATTATGTGCCCTCCCTTACTCAAAACCAAATCTGTACTTATACTGAATGACTGATACGGCCAATTGTGAAAGCCCCTTCTGATGTAAAACATCATTCACTCATGCAATTTGACAGTGACATGGGAGAGAGCAGGAACTCTGGATTTGTTTTCCCTCTGTGGGCTACTCCATTCCGTTAATGAGATTCCAGTTTTGGAGGGCTAAGGTGGGGGACTGGGCACAGAGCTGAATGGGGACACTTTTGTTTTTGTCTGAGAAAAGCATGTTTTATTTGTAATGAGCTTATTATTATTTTACATGAAGACAATATAGATGGAGAAGAGATTGCCCTGTGGTAGAAATCACCATGCAAGAAGTTCGGCCTCTGCACATGACAGTTGGTGACAGAAATTCTTTTGTGGGTTGTAGTCTCCTAGTGGAGCCAAAGTCAGTTGCCATGAGATGATCTCCATGGTCTATTGAGCAGCAAAGGTGAGACTGGCCCTTGGCCACAAACTCGACTGCACACTCAGTAAGATCTGCTTCCATCAAACCGAGGCTGCTGTAAGGAATGGGGACAGTTTTTAAAGGTTATTTGAAAAGCAGTTTGCCAAAGCACACTATTTTCCTTGCTTGCCAAAGCAAGCTCAGCAGCAGTTCTCCGATCCAGACAAGTACTTCACGCTGAATCTTTAATCTGTGCCTTAACTGGCATTGGAAACTTGGTATTTCATTCTCTGCTGCAAGCAGTATATCACTTTAAGAGCTCCAAACTGGTCTCCCATCTTCCTAGTTGGACTCTCAGCCTGTTAAACTGAAAAATAAGGGGAGTAGGTTTAACTACTAAAAGCCTCTGCCAGCTATGACAGTCTAGGATTCTATGATTTGATGATACTCCAAAGATATATCTCCAACTACACAGGTCCCTTTAATGAAGCCAGAAAACAGATCTGAAAGCGAGGAAGCGGGGGGAAGATGCTCTTTAAAGAATAATTTGGGCCCTGGCTGGTGTGGCTTAGTGGACTGAGTGCAGACTGTGAACCAAAGGGTCGCTGGTTCGATTCCCAGTCAGGGCACACGCCTGGGTTGCCAGCCAGGTCCCCAGTAGGGGGCACACGAGAGGCAACCACACATTGATGTTTCTCTCTTTCTCCCTCCCTTCCCCTGTCTTAAATAAAATCTTTAAAAAAAAAGAATAATTTGGCCTTTGGGGGGAAAAACATGCACATGGCCTCAATACATCTCTGCCTTCGAGTACCTAAAAAGGCCAAGGGAAGAGAAATGTAAGCCTTCCCTTTTGCCTGCCTCGCTCTACCATGATACATGGGTCACGTTTAAAAGCAGGAGATACAAGGTAAGGGGCTGTTGAAAAGTAATAAATTGGAACCCCAGCTCCCCTCTCAAAAGCCAGATTTACCTTGTCATTTTATGTTCAATTTTCTGTTTTACCCAAAGAGATTTACATAATGGTGTAGTCATTCAAATCTTTGGATGTGAGTAAAATATAACCCCCACATACTCATCAGGGGACTATCAGAAGCTGCATTTTTCAAATGGCACCCACCAAAAAGAATAAATTGCTCAAAATGGGGATTATTCTGAGCTAAATCTTGGAGTCACTGATGGGAGGATCTTTCTGCAGCACTTCTGCACTCTGTTGTACATTTTGAGTAGTAGAACATAAGGTATACTGCCTGTAACATGAACTTTGACCTTTGAGTAGTTTGTTTACATTTCCATAATTTTATAGCACTATTTTATTTCTCATGTGTGTACCCTTAAATCTGCTATCCTGTCTTTTTATCAAGGTGCATCATATTTCTTGCCCAAAGCTTCTCTAAAATCCAGCATTTAAACTGTTCTGGAAATTAACATATTGTGGGAGCATATGTGCTTTGATTAGGGAAAAGTGCTAATTTAATTTAGTTCATTTTAATAATAAAAGTATGCCAATTTATAGTAAATAGGAGTGTGTTAGAATTGGAAAGTGCTCAACCACACCATTAATTAGCAATCAGGCAGTGAGTTCCCCATTATGGGGAGGGTGATGCTACAGACTTCCATTAAGAAGTTCATTATGTTGGGGATGGCTGGAGTGGGGGTGAGTGGTGGGGGGGAAAGGCAGACAACTGTGCTTGAACAATAAAATAATTAAAAAAAGAAATTCATTATGATTGTGGTATATATAATTATTCCCCAAACAGAAGTTAATCACTCTGAATTCCCAAAATTGAAGAAGGGTCACAGAGCAGTATTGGGGTTAAGGATAGATGGTAATTATGAAAATAGCGGCATATAAGCATGTGGTTCAAAAAATATATTTTCTAAACATATGTTATCTTCAGATTTGTTGTCATTTCACATTAACTACATTGTCAGAGTTCTTGCCTTGAAACCAGCCAATCAAGGGAACTACTCTAGGATGGAGGTTGAAAATAGTATTGTGCTGTTTACGCCACATGTCACATGGGTGTGTATCCAAAATGACTGTTTTCTCCTGGTTTCAGATAATGTAGTCCTTTAACTAGAGTTAAAACGCTTGCCAAATACCTGCCATTTTTACCTGGGTTATCTTTCTAGATTCCCAATTTTCTATACTTTTAGAACATGCTTACTTTTCCCTTCAAGACTTTAAGGAACGTGCTTGTTGCTAATGGGTGTGAATACAAATACTGACGAGAAAGGAGATAGGGTTCTGCTGTCTCTCTGAAAATATCATGAACGTACCCTACCCCACTCAATGAGCTGCCTGTGTCTTGTATGTGCTGCAGGTACGCTTGGGGTTTTAAAACTTGTTTAAAATTTAACTTCAGGAGCCCAGTATTAATGGAAAGTTGACTCTACTCTCTTCAAAACCAGCTTCTGAGGCCACCTAGTGGAGATTGCTGCCATTTTCCTGAACAGAGAACCCAAGTCCACTCTCCAGCCATCTTCAAGCCAGGAAGCTGCGAGAGGAACGCTTTCATTGTTGCTTTTTCTTCCAATGAGATCACCCTTCAACTTTGCATTCATGCCTGCCTTCTGGACTTCTGAGGACTATGAGAATGTTGCTAAGCTGAATGCAACCATAAAGGCGGAAGCCACCCATCTGGAGGCTCCTCTGTCCTCCACAGTGGCCTTGATAATAGTGTTGATAATTATATTCTCATTGGTAATGACCTCCTTTGTGACATACTGCTTCCACAAGTGGAGGCTGAAGGGTCGCAAGCTGCAGAGAGCCCAGGAAGAGTATCAAAGAGATCAGGAGAAAAATGTATTTCATAGCTTTCCTGATCTTATTTCCTAAAAATGCAGTAAACTGACATGTGAAGTGTACCATCTGTGACAAAGCAACATAACGTAATATGACAAGAAATGAAACAACATGAAATTACCAGAAAGAAAGAAATTGGACACGAAACAATAAAAAGTGATATAACATGAAATAAAACCGCGGGCAACAAAATGACATACTGCAGAACAACATGAAGAGAATGGACAGAAGAATGACAATTGTACAGTGAATTCTAAAAGCAAGAGTTCATGTTGTAGCTGATCTGTGAATCAAGCTGTTCATTGTTTGAAAGCTGTCTACCGTTTTATTACAGGTTATAAGTAACTTGGTAGTAGGTTTCTTTTTGTCTGTTGTTGTTTTGTTGTACAGTGAAAGCAAAGCTATCGCACACTTTACATCTACATTTTATTTACTCTTAACCTTTGATCTGGTGGTGGGTCTGAGTAAATAGAAGTTCTGTACTGCTTATTCACTTACCAAGGGTGGGCAGCTGAATACACAGACAGGAATGTTGTTTAGTATCAGGCTCATAATGTAGTAATATCTGTCATGCGAAAAAGAAAGTCTATAATCTTGGCACATGTAGCTGATCTTTTAAAGTACTGACTATAGCAAAATAAGTAAATGTGCTGAATTGTAAGCAATGTGTTTTTTTTTATTTAAAAGGAGAGGAAAACAGAAAACCACTCCTAAACAACCAATTGCCCTATCCTCCTGAAGTTTTTCTTAAGTAATGGCTTGCCTGAAGTTAATATTAATTAATGTTGTCCATGTTTGAAGCAGAATTAGTATGTGATAATAGTGCTGTATGTATACTTGTTTTGATAAGACAAAGTTGTCATTATAATGTGAAAGATCATTTTAAGGTGTATGTGTTCAAGTAGTGTTGACAATTGAAATATGAAAATTTTCTGGATGTTGTAAATGAAATCCACTAAATAATGTACATATTTATTATGGAATGTATTGTGGAGCATACCAGTTATTGGATATGAAAGCAAATAAGTAAGCAATCATACTTTAAATATATGTATTATAAATAAAATGCTAGTATTTGGATGCTAACAAAGCATTTGTCTTTGGATAAAATTGTCTCATTAAGTACACTTAAGGTAGAGAAGGGCTGGGGGTTGAGGTGGGTGGAAAGCAATTTCTGCACACCAGAGGATGTCTGATAAGGGAAGATGGAGTGAAATTGAAGCAAAAAGATTTCTATAGGACAAACACACGGTTTTAAAGTCTCAGAGAGCAAAAACAGAGATAAAAATACATTGTCTCTGTTCTCCAGGAACATAAATTGATACTGAAAATGGACACTCAGGACAAGAGCTGGGAACATTTACAAAGCACATATAAGGGAATTCAAATACATATAGTTAACTAAATTGCCTGCGGGCCTCACTAGCCAATGGATACTTACACAGTCCATTAACATCAAGAGCATGTAGTTCTCATTCCCACTCCCACTTGCTAACAGGGGGCCTCCCATATCTCTTACAACTTTCCTGGGAGTCTCCAATGTGTGGGAGTGAGGTGCAGGCAAGGGGGCAATGGTGTTTACAATCAATATTTCTGCTGTAGTCATACCACAGTGATTGCAGTGTTTTCTTTCTCACACACTGGTTCCTATTTGGCAACATCTGCCTCCTGCAAAGCTGCTCCGAGAAGCCTCCTTGTTAACTCTTGAAGCCGATGCCCGCCAAGTGTGAGCCACTGATGCTATTGCTCACTTCTTACAAATCGCCATTCCCTGGGGTGCCAGAGTAGCGTGAGGCTCCATAAGGAGCTGAACAGAAGGGCCTTTATCCAATTTCATGCCAGTCATCGCCGCCTGGATTCCAAAAGAGCATTGCTAGTTCCCGCCTAAACAAAATGATTGTACCCCACCCTCCAACCTGCGCCTGTCCGAGGTGCACTCTTTCCCTTGAATCTGACTCCCCATCTCTCCTGAGACCCATGTTCCTCCTCATTTTCTCAGTTACAAAACAAATTCCTCTCTCTCCTTCCAATATCAGTGAGTACAAAATGGACAATGGAAGAAAATAGGAGAGGTGTAGCCACACTATTTAAGGCCCTCCCCCTCCCTCCCCAAACAAGTTGTTATGTAGTTCATGATGCAAAAGGGTTTACGTCATAAGAGAGTAATCTAAGAGGTCATATAGAGTTATAGGGACTTTATTTCCATAGGAGGAGTTTGAATCATATTTTGAAGAAAAGGAAGAAAGTGATAAGGAGAGGAGAAATGGAAAAAAGTGTTAGGATTCTTACTGGGATAATGATGATTGCAAAGCTTTAAACACTTGAACCACATCCTCCCTTTTTCTGAGGCTTCTAAGGGACATGAGGAGTTTGCTGCGGATGTGCCTTATCCACAGTGGAAAGTGAAAGCTGAAAGATGGGCAAGCTGAGCTGAGGATCAGGGGGGAGCCTCAGTCTTTAAGCCAAAGAAGGCATCGAAATGAATCACCCAGGAGAGGGGGAAAAGACTTCAGACAAAACAGCTTGGGAATCAGTGAGCTCTGGGAAAAAGGAGTCTGAAAAGTCAGTGACAGGCCAGTCTTCAGGCCATGCGATATCACCCTCAGCAGACTTTTACATGCTTGCCATATGTGCAAACAGCTGTAACAAATAGAACTACAGTTTACTCAATGAGAATGTCACCAGCAAAAGGTTTCTTGTCACTCCCCCGTCCCAAGATGGACATCAGATTCAAAAGAAGGTGTTTACTGAAAACAAAGTAGAGAGCAGGAAGAAGGGGAGTTTAATGCATCAAGGGAGCACACACTAATGAAGAATATGGCTGCCTGAACTGCTGCCAGGGTCTAGCTTATATAGGGCTGGGTTCTTCACGTAGATACGGAGATGTCTTTGCTTTCCCGGTTCTTGAGGTGCACGGGCATTGACTGGCAGGGCTGCAGAGCAGAGCTCTTTGCTTTTCAGGAACGCTTTGCTTTTGTGGGCAGGTGTCACCCAGTGCATGCACACACAGCAGAGCTGTTTGGGGAGTGCCTGAAGAGAAATGTTAAACTTATCTAAGAGAGCCTTCAAAATAATTGAAGAGCCTACCCAACCATTTAAAAGAGGCTCAACCTAAGAATAATGGTTTTTTTCTCTTTCATGTAACAATCCAGTGCAGAAGTTTCAAGCCTCCTGGTGGTGGTAGGAAGAGGGCTTGCTCATTGACGCATTGAGGGACTCAGGCTAATGGTGGAACTTCTGTCTTCAACACATCACCTACAGATAAGAGCTCAGACTGGCCAACGTTTTCCTTTCAGCCTTGTGAGAGCCAAGACTTCCTGTCTTGTGAACCCAGCTATACTCACCCAGACTTCTAATCATGAATTTTGAGCTAATAAATGAGGTTTGATTTCAACTGCCAAGTTTGGGGAATTTGTTACACAGCTCTAGAAAATAATACAGGGGTTGAGCAGAAACCTTTGGTACCCATATGCCATCCCCATAGACCGCCTCTGATTTTTAGCTGCAGCTGTGATGGAGAGTTCTGACTCCCTCCTAGCTGCTAGTGTCCTACCACAAGAGCACACAGCATCTTTGTGAAATCTACCCTAGTGCTTTTTCTGTTGCGTTGGAGCTTTCTCAAAAGAACCCGGAAGTGCAGGGAAAATTAATGCTCCCCATAGGCAACCCTCAATCAGTGGAGAAGGGGAAATGGGATTAGCTATATCATCGAACCTCTGAAAAATATTTAGGTAGACAGTTCTGGGAGGCATTCTGTATGCTTCTCAGAGATCCTAGTGGAATCAAACTTCTGTTGTCTAGAGCAATGACCTCAATAATGCATCTTTATACTAAATTTCCTCTTTCAATGTCTCTCTCTGCTCCCTCACTCATGATTCCTGGGATCATCTCCTAAATAAATTGCTGTTTCTAAATACTTGTCTCAGGCTCTATTTTCAAGAGAATGCATAGAAGCCAGTGATGCTGTAGATTAATAGGTGAAATACTAAAACAGAGAGCAGGTATGATGGAGCAAGAGATAATAATTTCAGCTTGGATATAATGACTTTAAGGGTCCTGTAAGATAGTAATTCATTGATTCACTCAAAAATATTCAATAATCATCTATTATGTGATACAGAAAAGTGAAACAGTGAACAAAGCAAACTAATTTTAATTCTTCTGATGCTAACAGCTTGATAGGAAAGGCAGACCGTGAAAGAGCTCTTTGAATGTCGGAAGAGCAAGAACAGAGTGCTTAGAAGCTTATACTAGGTGGACCTAACCTAGCCGTGTGTACTCTTGGAGGGCTTACTAGAGAAAAAAACTTTTCAAGTAAGATCTTGTTACAGAACAGACCCGTGAGGGGGGAACAAAGTACTATTACCAAATGGACACCCCCTCTTCTCCCGGGTCCCCCTGTACTAGGTTTGCCTTGCCCGTCGCCAGGAAATAACATCTCTCAGTACCAGAGATTGGTAAAAAGAAAAGGAATTATTTATTCAAAAAGTTATACAGACTTAGAGTAATGACTTAATGTCTTCATTAAAATCCCAAAGTTCCTGCCCTAGCTGGTGTGGCTAGGTGGATTGGGCGCGGACTGGGAATGGGGTGGGGGCGGGGGGGGGGGCGCGGTTTGGTTCCCTGTCAGGGCTAGTGCCTGGGGTTGCAGGCCGGGTCCCCGAAGGGGGCCATGTGGGAGGCAACCATACTTTGCTGTTTCTCCTTCTCTTTCTCCCTCCCTTCTCCTCTTTCTAAAAGCGAATAAATAAAATCTTTTAAAAAAATCCTAAAGTCCCTTAAAACACCCACAAACACACACTCCTTCCTTTCCACCTTGCCTGGTCCAGGGTACCGTACCTCAGGAAAAGAAATAGAAGTCTATGGCTCAGGTAGCCCCCGGTTCTTCCCAGCAATCCATGCTCAGCTGGCAGGCCTCCCTCAGTTCCCAGCACCATCAGCTGTGTTACGCTGAGATCTCCAGTTCTGAATCCAAACCCACATGGCACCTTCTCATTGCCCCCCAGCAAGAGTCCTTTCACCCCTTTCCTTCCTGCATTCTTCTGAACTGCTAAGAGAGAGCTCTGCATGGCTGCTACATCTTGTTTTCCAGCTTCCAAAGCCACACAGTCCCCCTCTTACTCCAAGCTCTCACAAAAGTGACATAACCAGGGGGAGCTGCCTCCTGGTTACATCCTGTGTGGAAGTCACTCCCAAATCCCTGACTCAAAGCAGGGCCACAGCCATTTCACATATCCATGAAACCAGTTAAGAGTTATAGATATGCTAAATAACCATGCCTGAGTTTAGATGCAAAACCGCTGCTATGCAGAACAACTCAATGGCCCTGCTCCATGTGTCCCATCCCCTAGCTCAGACTTTGGGGGTGAGGACATCATAATATATCTATATCTATATCTATATCTATATCTATATCTATATCTATATCTCCTGGACACCATGAGTTCTGGACCCCATTATAAATCCCTATATGGGGGCCCCCTGGCTGTACCCTGTTACAACCTGAGGAATGAGAAGGTATTATTAGGAGACACTCAGGGAGAGAAGTGAGGGCAGCAGACAAGGAGAGGTCCAGGCAGAAAGAAATGTATGCAAAGATCCTTAGGTAAGAAATAGCTTAAAACATTTGGTTATAGCTGTAGTTTAGAGCAAAAGAGTATAGTGCAAAGTGAAGTTCAAGAGGTAGCTAGGGCTTGACCTTGCCAGGCTTTGTAAGCTATGGAGGGGTTTTCCATTTTTATTCTAATAATAGGATCCACACAACTGGAAGCCACAGGGGTATTTTAAGCAGGAGAGTGCATTCAGATTTGCATTTTAAAAACATCATTGTAGCTGCTTTGTGGAGATGAATTGGCGAGGTAGGTAGCCTGAAGGAAGGAAAACTAGCTAGGAGGCCAAATTCTAGGTAAAAGATGTATGTAGCTTAAACTAGTAGGTTTCAGTGGCATCGGAGAAAAAGTAAACAGACTCGAGAGATATTCAGGATGTATAACTAATATGGCTTGGTGACTGACTACATGTGAGAGTGGGTTTACAGGAGAAGGATGCATTAAGGATGACTGCCAAGCGTATGCCTAATCATCTGGAGAAATGGTGTTGCCATTTCTATACAGAATGAATAATGAAATCACATTGGTGTAGATGTCTGTAATCCTTCAATATCCCCCTCCCTTCCCATTGCTCCAAATTTGCTGTTCCTGGATCTGATTCCCTTAGAAACCTGTGCTCCGCAGAGTAACTGACTAGAGCTAATGTGATAAGCTAAGTCATGTATTAATTAAGGCTAAAAGGTTAAGATGCCATGTCTCTAAGACTGAGCTTGGCATTTTGCCAGGGACTTTGGAAGAGGATTTCTGGAGTCCAAGAGGCACTGTGGAAAATCAAAGATGCTGGAGAGGTTTGTAGACAGTAAGGTTTTCTTGTGAGGGGGACACCCCACCATGCGTCTGGTAAGTAGGGCCAACACCCAAAGGACCCAAGGCTCATGTATTTGCAAATCTCATATTCGGTATGTCTCTGATTTTGCCCGTGTCAAGAAGATTGGAGCTAACTGGAAGGTCTGCATCACTGGGATCCAAATTTTATCCCAGCCAAGCTGACCTGTATCAGCTAGTGAGAGCGAATTGTTAAATTTTCCAGAGTTTTGTGACTACTTGATAGATTGCATTTGGCCATAATGGGAAAATTCACTTCATGGAAATTGTAAAATGCTACAAATTAGGGCTTTCCCCTCCCCGCCCCACCTCGAAGAACTTGTTGCAAAATGTTTACCATCCTGCTGCAGACTAACCATGTGCTTTCATTTGTTTTTGTGGCTATAAATATCAAGTACATTCTGAAAACTCCCAAGTTGGTATCTCCAAACCAGACCTTTGTTCTCAATGCCAGACTCATGTAACCAACTGCCTAGTTAACATTTGACATTTCCACTTGGATCTCTAATAGGCATCCTAAACTCGATATGACCAAAACTGAGTTCCACATCTAAGAACCCCACAACCTCCTCACCACAAACTTTCTTCTGCTGTCTTGTTCATTTCATCAAACCTAAAATTCTTCCTGTTGCTCAGGCCCTAAACAAGGCTGTTATCACTGAATAGTCTCTATCACATCCCACATCCAATCCATGGTCAAATTCTGTTCTCTTGATTTTCAAAACACATTCAGATTCTGACCTCTGATTTCCATCTCCTCTGCTCCCATCCTACTCTGTGCCCCCGCCATCTCTCACCAGGACCGTTGCAGTGACCCCCTGACTGCCTTCCCCGCTGCCTTCTTTGCCTGCCTTGCCTCCTTTAGGTCTTGTCTTTAACGTTGCCAATGGGTAAGGTAACTGCTGTGGTCCGAATGTTGAAATTCATAATGTCAAAATTCATATGTTGAAATCATAACCCTGAAAGTCAGTAGGTGGGGCTTTTGAGAGGTGGTTAGGCCCAAGGGTGGAGCCCTAATGAATGGGGTTCGTGCTGTCCTAAAAGAGATCACCCAGAGCCACCTAGGCCCTTCCACCGTGTGAGGACACTGTGAGAAAGTGCTGGCTATGAACCAGGAAAAGGGTCCTCACCAAAACACAATCATATTACAGAACAGACCCAGGGTGGGGTGAACAAAATACTACTACTTGAATGGACCCCCCCTTTTCCCGGGGTCCCCCTTGTACTAGGTTCCCCTTATCTGCGTTCAGGGAATGACGCCTCTTAATGCCAGAGATTGGTGAAAAGGACAGGAATTATTTATTCAAAAGTTATACAGACTTAGAGTAATGACTTAATGTCTTCATTAAGATCCCAAAGTCCCTTAAAACACCCACAAACACACAGTCCTTCCTTTCCCTCTTTGCCCAGTCCAGCGTACCATATCTCAGGAAAAGAAATAGAAGTCCATGTCTCAGGTAGCCCGTGGTTCTTCCCAGCAATCCGTGCTCAGCTGGCAGGCCTCCCTCAGTTCCCAGCACCACTAGCTGTGTCACTCTGATATCTCCAGTTCTGAATCCAAACCCACGTGGCACCTTCTCATGGCCCCCCAGCAAGAGTCCTTTCACTCCTTTCCTTCCCGCAGTGTCTCTCCTGCATTCTCCCGAACTGCTAAGGGAGAGCTCTGCATCGCTGCTACATCTTGCTTTCCAGCTTCCTAAGCTGCATGGCAAAGGGAGCCCCAAAGCTGCATGGTCCCCCTTTCTCAGCAAACCTACGCGGTCCCTTCTTTTTTTTTTTTTAATATTTTATTTATTTATTTTTAGAGAGAGGAGAAGGGAGGGAGACAGAGAGGGAGAGAAACAGCAATGTATGGTTGCCTCTCACATGGCCCTCATAGGGAACCCGGCCCGCAACCCAGGCATGTGCCCTGACTGGGAATCAAACCGGGACCCTTTGGTTCCCAGCCCGCGCTCAATCCACTGAGCTACACCAGCCAGGGCCTACGCGGTCCCTTCTTACTCCAAGCTGTCATGCAGGCACTGTAACCAGGGGGAGTTTGCCTCCCAGTTGCATCCTGTGTGGAAGTCACTCCCATCTCCCTGGCTCAAAGCAGGGCCACAGCCATTTCACATATCCATGAAACCGGTTAAGAGTTATAGATATGCTAAATGACCATGCCTGGAGGCTATTTGCAAAACTGTTGCTATGCAGAACAGCTCTCAATGACCCTGCTCTATGTGCCCTATGCCGCAGTTCAGACTTGTGGGGGTGAGGGCCTCCTATATTTTTTAATATTTCCTGGACACCCTGAGTTCTGGACCCCATTACAAATCCCTCTTTGGGTGCTGCTGGCTGCACGCTGTTACAATCATGCTTTTCTTTCTGTTTTGCCACTTATTACCATCTGATGCACTTTATATGTTACTCTAGGTATTATCTGTCTCCTAGACTTGAATGTAAGCTCCATGAGAGCAGAAAATTTTCCCTGTTTTGTTCACTGTTGAATTATCAGGGCCTAGAACACTGTTTGAAACAGCGGGTACTCAGTAAGTGTCTGAATGAATGAATGAATGAATGCATTCTCTAATACCACTTACTATCCTCTATTATCATTTATCTGTTCACAATAAATACACAGTAGGCACTCAATAAATATTTGCTAAATGAATGAATGGCAAAAGCCTTTCATAAACTATAAAGCACTCAGTGCTTTATCATTAGGAAATGGCCACCCTATTCCCCTCTGGGTCACAAGAATGAGACTGCTTGCGGCTCTTCCAAAGAACTGCTTCCACCCTTTATACAAGAGCCAACACTTTATCCTTATCCCCTCACCTCCACCTCTGGCCACCCCCAAATCCATTAAAGCCTCGGATACAACAGGCACTTAGAACCCAGTTTCCAGACTCTGTTGTCAACCACACGGAAGCTCAGCCTGCACCCCCACCCACTTCCAAGCACCTGCGTGAAGCTAGGTGGCTCTAATTTCACCTGCACACCCATCCCCATGGTTGACCTGATCTCTAAAGCACTTTGCGCTTCCCAAAGCAGTTTGTGCCAATTTTTTCACTTGATCTCCACACCAACCCTGCTGGTATCAGCATCTCCATTTTCTAGGTAAAAAACCAGAGGCCCATAGAGGTAAGTGATTAGTGCACAATTCTGTACCTAATACATGAGAGCTCGGGGCCGGGATTCACATTCTCAGAATCCAAGCCTTTTTATCCTATTGTAAAGGCACTGATACACAATCCATCTAGAAAATAAATAAACACGAATAAATAAATACGCTGCATGTAGAACTGTAAATTAGCAAAGAGAATGCATATTCTTTGCACTAAGGAGCAACGGCAACACCCAAAGGGAATTTTTCACTCAGTTCCTAAACCACAGATTGTATGTACCATTCACTTGGCATAGAGTTCGTACTAAGCAAGGAATATATTAATCACGTGAAGCCTCAAAACCATAGCTATTTCCCAGAGTGACACACCCCACTGCCTAGAGGCCAGGTAATTAGTGACTTGTACTGAGCAGTGGGGGAGACAAGGAATGGAGAGCAATCACCAGTAACATCCCTTCATTCTCATTTAAACTGCTGGAAACCAAGGAGGGGGTTTGGCTGGAAAGCTATTTCTTTCTCCATTAATTTATTAAGTCTGCCATTCATTTAATAATCCTGCAAGTTGCGTATTCATTGAGAACTCTGTAGCACCAAAGTCTGCTAATGGGGGTTGCAGACAAATAGTCAGCTCTAGGGGAACTTACAGGCTAATAAGGGAGAGAAGCTATGTACATGCATAGTAATGACTGAAAGTTGAAAGAGTTAAGTGTTATGACAGAGGTGCAAAGAAGGAGGTGGGGGATTCCAAAGCATGAGAGAACACCTCCAAAACTGGGGAATAAATAATATCCTTAGAGAAATGGGGCTGGTGGCTGGACCTTGAAAAATGAGTAGTATAAGGGCTTGAGATTGTTAGAGAATGGAAGGAGGAAGGGAGGTGGTGGTGACTTCTGAGAACACCATGGGGGATATGGTGAAGCATGTCCTGAAAACAATGAGTTCTGCAGTGTGGCTGAACTGCAAGGTGCAAGAGAGGAAATGTGGGCACCAATGTTGCACAAGCAGGTGAAGGCTAGCTTCTGAATCCCACTGTGGGCACCCAAAACACCACGGGCGCACAGGATGGATGGAGAAGAAATGGGACTTCCATGGTGACTTCTGGGAATAAAACAACCCAAAGGAGTTTCGCTCCACATGCACTTTCAGCTTATTTTTATGCAAGACACATTTGGTGTCTAGGGAAAGACTTCACCATAGCAACAGGCTAGGGCCATGGCCAGGTCCAGTGCTTCTCTTTGGCTAGATCAAGGGCAAGGATCTCTGCCGGATGGCTGCAACACGAGCTCGCTTCTCATTCCCAGTTTAGCGCCCAGAGCCTCATCAGCCATAGGCCCGATGGAGTTTTTTGTTCAGTGGGGCATCTGGGAACTTTAGCTTATCTTCAAATGAAGAATTTGCCTGGGGCCCTCTAACTGGCAAGGCCATTTTACCTCAATAGCCTTATTTTCTGAACATGTCTCTTTGCTTGGGAGGTCTAAGCTGGAAAGAATTATGTAGAAGACTCAATTATCTTAAGGGTTCACCTTCATTTTCCTTCATCTCACCTCCCTCTCTTTCCGTTTCAGGACATGTATCATGCCACAGTGGGGCTCTAATGAAGCCACTTCCATGTATCATTGTTTTCCTGACTTATTGACCTGCCACTATTTCAAACTCTTTTCTAAACCTGGCGGCCCCAACTCTGGCCTTTGGTGAGGAGGTCCATGGTGTTGTTGCCCTCAATGTCGAGGTTGTCCCAGATCAGCAAACATTTAATACCCTCATGGGTGATTCCCTGAAGGAACAACTTCTCTCTCCCATCTCTGTCACAAGCAAGATCTGAATTTCTTCCTGGGCCAACCAGAACAAGTTGCCTTCAGGATAAGAAGCTAACAATCAGGGTGGATAATTGGTGATGATTGCTGCAGCACAGCACATTCTACTCTTCAGGAAGAGGGTGATACAGTCTTGGCAGACCTCTTGGCTAATGTCCTTTAAGCACTGCATGACTCAAATAAGCTGTCTCTGAACGATGAATAAAGTGCCTTCTGGCAAGTCGGTCTTCAAAAGATGTTTGTTTGCAGTTAGCTCAAGATGACTGATAAGCAGGGACTGAAACCAGCTAAAAATACAGTCTGTTACTGCAGACCTCTGGTGGAGAGAGGTCTTGGTGACTTGTAAGAAGTTATGCCCCAGCTGCCCTCTGCTGTGATTTATCCAGCTACCTCTGGAGCGGGAGTGAGATCACAAAGACTTTTTAAATAGTCATCCTCCACCAGATCATGGGTGACCTTTGGCAGTAGCTTTCTGAGGCAGTGTCTCTAGGTGATGAGATGGCGGGGTTGCGGGGGATATACCTACTTACTTTCCTAGGATACCATGGGAAGAACACCAACCCCTAATAGTGGAAAAGTCCCTCAAAGTAGAGCATAAGTGGGCAAAAAATAAGTAAATGAGTTGGAAGTGTGGATATACGGAAGGACAAGTGAGATTTGCTGCAGCAACTAGTATCTCAAATGTTGGCTAATCTTGCTGAGACCTGAGCTCTAGGTGCAAAGTCAAAAATCCCACAGGCTCACTGTTCACAACTTCTTTTGGGATGACCAAAAAAGCCTCTAAATTGTTTCCCTGCCTCTCAGGGGTGTCAAACGCATTTTCACCAGGGACCACATCAACCTCGCAGTTGCCTTCAAAGGGCCAAATGTAATTGGACTGTATAACTACTCCTTAACAGTTAAGTGAGAGCTTGGCGCTGCCGCTGGGTAGAAACAAGGTGTCAGCTGGATAAAACAAGGTGGAGGGCTGGGTTCGGCCCGAGGGCCTTGTGTTTGCCACCTGTGCTCTAGATTCTTTCCCTCTAGTTTATCTTCTGCCTCACACCAGCTGTGAATCTCGAGTCATTCATCATCATCTAGTCCCTCAGCAAATATTTATCAAGCATTCACTATGTACCAAAGATTGTTCTAGGCACTGGGTTACAGTACTGAAAAGAAAAACCTCTTGGAGCTGACGTCATAATGGAAGGAGATAAATAAATAATAAATAGAAAGTAGTATCCCTTTAACTGAAAATATTTTATGAGTCTAATATTTTCTTCTTCCAGATTTTCCCAGGCTTTCTTTGCTCCTGTAGGTCCAATCTGACTTCTCACTCTTCTGCAGCCTGTAGCAAATCATTGCCTGTGCCTTAATTTCCTCTGAAATGACACCAATTTGCCTTAAAGAGAGAATGTTAGAAGGAATGGCTGAAGTTAATGGTGAAGAAAATCTAACATAGCTTTGAAAATCTATTTATTCAACAAATATTTATTGAGTACTTACTGTGTGCCAGATATATTGTAGACTTTGGAGCTCAAGCAATAAACAAAAAGTCCCTACCCTCATGAAGCTGACAACCTAGAGGGGGAGGCAAATAATAAATGGCAAAAACATTTATAGTATATCAAGTGGTATTAATAAGTAGGAGGAAAAAGGGTTAGGAAGGTAGAGAATGCTGGGGAAGGAGTGGTGGTGGTTTTATATTATATAAGGTACTCAAGTAAGGATTCTTTGATATGGTGACATTTGATCAGAGACCTGACAGAGATGAGGGAGTGAACATGTGGATATCTAGAGGAAGGGCATTCTAGGCAGAGAGAACAGCAAGTGTAAAGGTCCTGAGGCAAGAACATGTCTGGAATATTTGAGAACAGCAAGGAGATCAATATCACATCAGCAGAGAGAGAGAATTGGGTGATAGAAGATGTAGTCACAGAGGTACTGGGCTTAGATCATATGTAAGGCTTCATAGGCTGTGATTAAGAGTTTGGCTTTTGTCCTGAGATGGGGTGAGACTAGAATGTTTTAAGCAAAGAAGTGACATCACTATAGAGTCTAGAATCTGGAAGATGCTATGTAGAGAATAAATTCTAGGGAGGACAGGGACAAGACATGGAAACTGAACTGCAAAACGATCCTGGCAAGATAAATAAAGGCTTGGGTGAGGGTGCAGGGGTGAGAAGAAGTTGGATTTGGAGACTGTGTTGCAAGACCAGCAGAGAGGATTTGATTATGTGTCAGGCTTGGGATGTTAGAGAAAGAGGATGCCTCCAAGGCTTTTGGTTGGAGCCACTGGGGGGATATAGTTGTCATTTCCTGAGATAAATACTATGGAAGAGCAGATTTGAGGATGTAGGTAGAAATCAAAAGTTTGGTTTGGGGTATGGTAAAGTTTGAGATGCCTATAAGACATTCAAATAGACATGTACGGTAGGCTGTTGGATATCATGTAAGCTAAAGCGCTCAGAGGACAGATCAGGACTAGAGACAAAATTTTGAAAGTTGTGTAGAAATAAGTAGTATTTAAAGGCATGGGACTGGATGACAGCGCTCAGGAAATTAGAGTAAGTGGAGAAGAGAACAAAAGGCTGAGTCCGGGCAGCACTGCAATATGTAGAGATAGGTAAGATGAGGGATAAACAGCAAAGGAGATTGGGGAAAAGAAGTCAAGAGAAGAAAGACAGTAGTGTCCCTGAAATCAAGTGCAAAAAAAAAAATTGTATCAAGAGGAAGACAGTGACCTGAGACTGCTGAGAGGACAAGAAGAGGAAAGAATTGGCTAATAGATTTTGCAATGTGGAAATTACTTCTAACCTCGACAAGGGCAGTTTGGTGGGGTGGTGGGGGCAAAATGTGACTACAATTGTTTCAAGAGAATGGAGGAGAGGAAAAGAAATGGGAGAAGGAGTGAATTTAGAAAAAAAATTTTGGAGGGGTTTTGCTATAAAATGCAACAGAGAAATAGGGGAAGGTGGAAGGTAGAGAGTAATGTGGGTCAAGAAAAGGTTTTTCTTTCTTTCTTTTTAAATATTTTATTTTTAGACAGAGGGAAAGAGAGGGAGAGAAACATTGATCAGTTGCCTCTTGCTCGTGCCGGACCGGATTAAACCCACAACCCATGCATGCACCCGAATCAGGAATTGAACCAACGACCTTTAGCCAACTGAGCCATATCGGTAAGGGCAGGAATGGACATTTTTAATAATTGAGTTGAGGAAGGAATGGTAACCATCAGTATTCACTGTGCCCTTCTGATGTTCCTGTCACCTTGTATTGTATATGTTATCTCTTTGAATCCTCAGAAGCACCTTCTTAGAATGGGTTTACAGATGAGAAAACTTAGACATAGAGAGACTGTGTAACTTGCCCAGAGTCACATGTAACTTGCCCAGGGATCAGGTACCATTAGTAAATAGCAGGGCCAAAGTTTGAATTTGGAGTCCACCCCCCTTTTTACTATTCCAAACAGCACGGAAATGAAGGTTTGTTTGTTTGTTTGTTTGTTTTTTCTGAGAAACTGGGTGTATGGTAATGGCATTAATAGGGACAAAGAAAACCTGAGAAATAGCAGGTGGCAGAGGTGGGAGAGTTCAGGGTTCAGGAGAAGAGTGTGAAAGACATTGGTTTTCGGCCATTATGCCTCTAATATGCTAGCAAGAACACCCAAGTGGAACTGTGGGGGAATAATTGGAAGTTTGAAATTTGAACTCAGAAGAAAGGTCACAGGACTTGAGCTGTAAATTTGGAAGTTCTCTACCCAAAAGGGTAAGAATGGAACTTAAAGAAGAGATCAAGATTACCAAGGGAAAGAAAATAGAAGAGGAATGAGGACAGAAGCCAGGGAAATAGCTAAACAAGGACAAAGAGGAGCTTCGACGGAGGCAGAAAAGGAAAAGTTGAGGATGAAGACAGTGAACCTACTTTACAACAAAGTCTAAATGTTAAAAGAGAATCGGTGGTGTTAAATGCCACAAAACAATTGGAGAGGGAGCACAGAGAAGAGTCGTCCTGGGAATACAATTCAGGTTTTCCAATGCCCAGACTGTTCTTTTTTCCATTAGAAGTCTGATTTAGAGAACACCACTGAGCGACTGCACCCATCTGCACCTCATCTGAGATGTGGTCCAGGGGGAAGTTGGTCCTTTTGTTAGGGAGGCTAGATACGCAGGAAGGAAGGGAGACATGTCTCACCCATTAAGTCAGCAGTCCTGAGCACAGTCTAGTAAGATTTTGGGGCATTCCAAACATCACAAGCAATGGTAGCACAGGAGGAGGGGAGTCCTTGAGGTTCTGTGCTGAGCAAGGGAGTCTCTATAGCAATTTCACTAAGACAAAAAGCCTTTACTAGCTGAGAAAGAAAGCCTTTGTAACTATATTGATCCCAAGGTCTAGAAGGGGGAGAAAAAAGTACCTAGAAGCTAGCTAAAGTGTAGAACTCCTGAACCCTAAATAATACCCATGTAGCCTTTTTGTTCAAATGTACAAATAAACTTGCTATTTCATTTCCACTATATGTGTATAAATAAACTATTTCATTTCCACTGTACATGTTGTCTCTGGATTGAATTCTTCTCTTGCACTTGCACTAGAGGCAAGAACTGAGGAGGTGGAGCAGCCCCCACTGCCCCCACCCCACCCACCGTCTCCCCAGTAACACTTTTACCACATCTGTGATGAAAAAAGTTACCACGCTTCTGTAATTATCCGGCCTGTAACTAGGTTAATGGCAGTAGACTTGTAAAGAAAAGGAGTAAGAGGAAAAAGGAGGATATGCTTATAAACCATTTCAAAAAAATATTCTATGATGACTTTCCCATGGTATGACAGCTAAGAAGCTTTTCAGAAAGCCAGTTGCCATGAAAGTACAGTCTTGTATCTCTGCAGGGTGTCATCACTGTTAACATTAGAGACTAGTACAATGATATTGGTGCTCAGAATCCTTACAGCATCAAAAGGTGTGAGACGGGTGGCTGTACTCGGGTTTGAGACTTAAGAACTCCTGGACCAAACCTGGAGTTTGAATCAGAACTCAGCTCCCCCAAAGAAAAGGGCATTTGCCAGACACCAAGATGGCGGGAGCGACCACCGGGAACTGTCGCGATAGGAAAGTCCGCGAGGATCAAGTGACGAGAGCTTGAGCCTGAGAGCGTTAGCCGCAGTCGGAGGGCGGGGGCAGGAGCTCTGGTTGGGCGAGCCGGCTAGGCGGCAAAGGCAAACCGGTCGCGGAGGCAGCCCGAGGAGCGCTGAGAACTTCGAGCTGGGACCGCAGTCATGGACCACATCACGGTGCCGAAGGTAAGGACAAGAGTTAGGCGAGGCCGGGAGCCCGGAATTCCCTGTCGGTGCTCAGCCGGGAGCCCGCAGTGACCTGTCGGTACTTAGCCGGGAGCGCGGGCACACCCCCTCAAGTCTCCTTAGGATGCTCTTTGACGCCCCGTTCCCAGTCCGGTCCCGGACCCGCGTTCTCTCTTCTTCCTTCACACCCCCTTTTAAGGAAACTGAATTCTTCCCTCAAGTTTTCCCCTCAGAACCCGCGTGAGGGTGGTGGCAGCGGGGAGCTAAGGTGGTTTGCGCCAACCGTTCCCTCACGCGCCGCGACCCTCGCTAGCGACGCACCCCAGCCATTACTTCGCACACCCCTTTTACACACACTCGCCGTACTCGTAACCGCCTTTCTCGAATACCCTACATGGCGTTGCCCCCGGAGAGTTACTTCTTTTATCCCGCCTTTCCCGACCCTTTTCTTGGCTCCCTCGGCCCCGAAACCTGCCTGCAGACTTGTCCAGACCACCGACCGCCACGTCCCCCGCCCCAGCTCCCCGGCGGGTGTGGGTGGGTTTCGGGGGTGGACAGCGTCTCTTCAGCCCCACCCGAGCTGTGGGAAGATGAATTCTACCAGGACCTGGCCTTGCTCAGCCAGGAGCAAAACCCAAAGCGTAGCGTTCATTGCCAGGCTAGTGGGCTCTCGTTTGCGGCCGACTCCCAGTTAGAGCCACTTGTATGTCTTTTTTCTTCTTTCCGATCCAACTCTTGCCCGCCCCAACATCAGCCACTTTCCAAATCCACGTCCCTCCTATCAGTTTTCTTTCTACCATCCGAGGCTGAGGATCAGAGAAGAGGTCACAACTAGTCTCTGCTTAATGTTTCTTTTCTGTCGATCTTAAGAAACGTTGCCGAGGCTAACTGAAGTCCGAGTAAAAGTCCAGTATGTTGTCATTGAAAAGGCATGGATTTTGAAGCCACGAATGCTGGTCCCCCCAACTACTAGCTGATGACTTTGGACAAATTACCCGTATTTTGCCGTGTATAATGCCCACCCACGTTTTTGGCCCAAACTTTCAGGAAAAACATTTTTCGTTTTAATAATTAATTAATTATATTAATAATTATTAATAATAATTGTTATAATATTAATATTATTATAAATAAAAGAATTTAAAACATTTATATAGCTACAGAATTAATACTACTCATGTATAATGCACATCTTTGTTTTTTCCTCAAAAGTCTGGGCAAAAAAGTGTGCATTATACATGGCAAACTATGGTATTTAACCTATTTGAATCTTTTCTCCTCTACCAAATGTGAAATTTGCTTTGCTCACTTCAGAGAGTGGTTGTGAGGACTAGATAAAATGATGTGTATGTAAGCTTTTTTTTTTTTAAGTAGAAAAGTGCTTTGTCCACTTGTTGGCTCAAGATCAAGATGCTGTCTGATGGGCAAACCAGAAACTCCAACCTTCAGACCTCTTCTTTCCTGACTTCTCCTTCTTTAAGCTCATTCTCTGATGAAGATAACCACATCCCTTGTAGCTTCCATCCTCAACTTTTTATTGGCCCCTTCTTTTCCAGGTCATGTCATTTGTACCCATTTCCCTGGCATGGTATAGGAAGGTGGCACCATCAAAGAAAGGGGGCTTCTGCTATCCATCCTCTCCTCCCCATTCACCTAACCCTGGGCCACACTGCCCAGTTCAACATTAGCTCGTTTGAAATGCTCTCTTTGTTTTTCTTCCAACCTGGAGAAGAGGGGGACGCAAAACTGTCCTTGTGCTTGAATATTATAATATTAAAATATTTAAAATATTAAAATCTCCCTGTTGGGATATTAAAGCTATAAACTGAGCTAGCTGTACTGTAAGGGAGAAGATGCCATTATTCTCCCCATATCAAAATAATAATAGCAGCTAACATGTTGAGTATTCAACTATGTGGCAGGCACTGTGTTAATTGCTTTACATGAAATAGGTATTGGTCCTTAAAGCAACCTATAAGAGAGGTACTATTATTATTCCCATGTTACACATGAGGAAACTGAGACCCATGGAAGTGAAATGACTTGCCTAATAAAGATAAAACTACCAGTTTCAGACTGGTGTGGAGATAGAGTTGGTGCTCAAGAAAATTTTAATATGCATCATGGCCAGACTTTTACTGCATGGATGGTATTATAAATCTTGGAATGCAAATTAAAACTCCAAATGAAAACTTAGTTCTTTAAATAAAATTGATACTATTTTTGGTGCCTGGAAGGGTTTTGAGTGCCCACAGGTGGTATGCTGCCACAGCTCTATTTTTTTATTTTATTTTTATTATAAGTTGCTGGGAAGGATTAGGCTTGCAGTAGTAGCTAGGGATGAAAATGGCCTCTCTCTTGTTAAATTACTATTTCCACAAAAGGGAGAGACTTCAGTTTTCTCCATCTCAGGTCAAAGAGATAACCATGAGCTTGTCAGTTACTAGTTCTGCCTGTCAAATACAAAAGTGACTTTTATTTTTGTTTTTTTTTTGGCTTGAATTTGCTTCCATTCTTGGGAAGACTTTCAATAAAACTGTATTGAAGTATAACATGTATAGAAAAGTTTATACATTATAAGTTTATACTCTGAATGTTCACAAACTACACATACCCATGTAACCAGCACCCAGATCAAGAAATAGAACCTTACCAGGAGTCTTCTCATTCCTCTTCTAGTCAATACCCCTCTCAAGGGTAACCACTGTCCTGACTTCTAACAGAATAGATTAGTTTGCCCTTTTTTGTACTTAATATAAATGGATTCATATATACTTTTTTGTTTCTGGCTTATTTTGCTCAACATTATGTTTGAAAGCTTCATCCATATTATTCCTGAGAGTTATAGATAATTCTCATTGCTATATAGCATTCCATTTTGTTAACATGCCACCTGTGGTTTATACTGATTTATCCAGTCTTCTGTTGATGGGAAATTTCTAGTTCTGGCTGTTACAAATAGAATATTTTCTTGATGGGTATACATACACATTTTTTGTTGGAATATACACAGGAATAGAATTCCTGGATCATAAGATATGCATACATTCAGATAGAGTAGATACTACCTATTTTTCACTCTCACCACCTATGTGTGAGAGAGGAGTTGTCTTTTTAAGTTATAACCTTGGGATTTAATGATGATTTTTGTATCACATCAGAGCTACCCAAAAGTTTAGTGACTGTCCTGTCTGAACCAGAATTTGTTCTTTGTACTTCCCCTGACTCTGTCACTTCTGTGTGTCAGCACCTACAATTCTTCTAGGTGTCAATTAGCACTGAGAATTCCTAATTACCTTTCTCTTCCAGAATGGAACCTTATTAATTAGGATTTTCAGTTAACATTGAGTTTCAGCTAGCTTGAAAATGTTCTGTAGTGATTAAGAGTGCATGCTTGGAGCCAGACTGTCTGCATTCAAATCTCAACTCTTCTACTTAACTAAATTTGTGATCTTGGCAAATATGTACCTTCTCTATGCCTGAGTTTCTTCATCTGTAAAATGGTGGTGGTGATAATAATAGTACTCATCAAACAGAGTTGTTATAAGGATTAAATTAGTTAATGTTTGTAAAAGTGCTTAGACCATTGCCTTAGATCATAGATGCTTAATATAGTTATCAATTACTATCATCATTATTAGTTATTATTTACAAAACCCCACAATGGGAGCTGTTAGGGTACATACCTGTCTTATAGCAACTGCCCTCTAGGATCTCTCAGTCAAGTAAAGTGATGAGAGCAAGCATAAGGTCCAAGAATGAAAGTGAGAACTTTCATGAGAGGGACAAATGAAATACTGTTGGAGTTTAAAGGCAGAAAAGGTCCAGTTCTAGGTGAGGTGTGAAGAGTATGAAATGAAGAAAGCTTTGTGGAAGGAGTGGCATTTAAGCTGAGTCTGAATAATAAATAGGATTTTACTCTTCAGGGATTGGGGAGGTGAGAGGGACTCTCTGCCAAGAAAAGTGCAAGAGTGTAAGCTCAGGGGCAGGTAACTCTTCTGAGCAAGGCAGTGAGAGGAATGTTGCAAGGAATTAAGTTGAAGAGATAAATTTTGTAGATTGTAGAGGACCTTGTTTGAAATTGGTTCTGTAGGTAGCAGAGCTGCTAAAGCTTCGTAAGTCTACAAATGTAGAATATAAAAGTTAGGACGTTTTAAAAGATTATCTAAATGAGGATTGGGAATGCAGTTTCTTTTGGCATGATGGAAATGTTCTAAAATTCTAAAATTATATTGTGGTGATGGCTGTACAACTCTGTATATTTACTTTAAAAAATCATTGGATTGGGCACTCAAAACAAGTGGATTTTATGGTCTTGTGAGTTCAGTAAATCTGCCAATGAATGAATGAATAAATAAGTAAGTAAATAAGATCATTTGGTCATAGCCCAAACCTCTCATTTCATGGATGTGAAAGCTGAGGCCCAGCTGGCTCAAGTTTCTTGCTAAGTCAAACATTTAGCAAGTGGCAGAGCCAGCATTGTCTTTTTTTTTTGTTTAGTATGCATGATTGGTTCAGACTGATAAATTGTGTGGAATTAGCATTGAAACAAGAGCCAAGATAGTTGGAAGTGCCAGGTGGGTATGGAATGCTATTCTGGATAATAGTAGTAATAAGTAATAATACTTTATAGTACTTTACAAAGTGCTTTTCAATCCACCCTACCTGCTCTCAAGATTACTATTTATGTGAAGCTTTCCTAAAAGCAGGCAATTTTTGACTTGACTTCTAGGAAACTAAGAAACAAATTTAGTGTTCAATCATATTAACTACATTAGCCCTTATACTTAGCATAATTGCTTCCTCTACCTTTTCATGGCTTTGATTTTCTGTTCTTATAACCTAATTATAAGTCTGTCTTTTATTATAAACCACCTCAATTTAATTTAGGGAAGAGGCAGGCTCAGAATAAATCAAGATAAAACTGGGTAAAATTGTTTTTTATTGTCAAGAAAGTGTGGTTTCCAGAGGTGTGAGGACAGTAGTCCCCTTCCAGTTCTCAAAGTCCAGATTCGTTTGGCTCTCCTTTGATTCTTTCAGTCGAGAAAATAGTGTAACGTAGTGGGGAAAAACATGAACAGACAGAGCTGGGTTTGAATTCCAGATGTATTATTTCTTAGCTCTGAGTTTTGGGCCAGATCACCCAAATGCTCTGAATATCATTTTCCTCATTTGTGAAATGGGGATAATATTTACCTCTTGGGACTATGATGAAGATTAAGATAAGGTATGATAAGGGCGTGGCCCATACTAAGTGCTCCACAATTGTGTGTTGCTTTCTGTTTTCATCTGATCAAATAGTGGTAGAGGCTTTAGTATACACTGGTACTGGCAGGTCTCAAAGATCTGCCTGTCTCAAAGAGGGAGATTTTCCTGAGCATCCAGAGTGGCTCTTGGTACTACAGTGCAAAGACAGAGGTTACCTAGGAAGCCCTGATGGCAGTGGCGTGGCATTTTGGCCACTATTTTATAAGTTTTGGAATCATTTCTCACCACCAAAACCTCTTTGGACCTCACTTTGTATTTTGCTGTTATTTCTAGAAACCACTGGGATTTGTTTTAGGGCTGTGTGTTTTTAGATATTGTTTTGTGGTTTTGTGGTACAATACTTAAATGCTTTAGAAAGATTTTTTAAGAGTTAATAGGGTAATTTTAACAATTATAATTATAGACATAGAATTTTTAAAGGTTTTGTAACACTTCCAAAGATTTTTTTGATCACTGCTAGGTATTGTCTAGATCTCTTGGCTGTAAGAGTTAGAAAAGAAAAGGTAAACAAATGTAGGGACATATATAACCAAACAAATAGATTTAAATACCTTTACTCTGGCTAGCATTGTTCAGAAAATTTTTATTTTGGAAGTTCAATTTTTTTTAGCATTTGGTAAGTTTTATTGTAAATAACAAGTTTTCTTCATGGTTTACTATATTTCACCCTATGGCTTTTATGTGTTAAATATTTAGTTTGGTTACTCCTAATTTTTTTTACTCCTGTTCAGTTACAGAAAGATTTTTCTGATGAGCTCCAAAGACATTTTCTTTATTTGAGAAATCCATTCTGGACAGGGAGTCAGGAGACCTGGGTTCTAGTCCCAGCTCTGATACTGACATGCTGTGTGACCTTAGGTTTCATTTTCCTCATGAGTAAAACAGTATCTACCCTTTATTGAGCAATTACAGTGTGCCAGGCACTATTCTAAGTGCTTTATGTAAGCATTACATATTTATATACTCAACACAACAATGCCATTATTATCTTCATTTTAAATATATAGAAATCAAGACCCAGAAAACTTGAGCAGGTTGCTGAGAGCCAGAATATGAAGCAGACAGCCTGTGACTCAAAAGCCTGCACTGTATTGCTTCAATAAAGTGAGCAGATTGGATTATACTGGCATTTCCTAAACTTTGGTCCTGATGATTACTAGTCCTGCAAGATAAGTTGTTTGAAAAAAATAGAAAGGATTTCAAGGTAAAATATGTTGATACCATAAACATTGTGGAGATCTGTAGTGAATTTTCACCATTAAAATCTCTGAGAAACTCTGTACTAAAGAATCCTGCTTATATTGTTTAACCCAGTGTTTCCCTAACCTGACCACATTGTGTGTGTGTGCATGTGTGTGTGCAGCAGTTAACATCCTGTGGAACTAGGGTTCATAGAACCTAGTTTCAAATTCGCTTTAATTGAAGGAGTGCTGAAAAATAGAGCATGAGGAGGCATAAATTCAAGGCAAGTCTAGGTTGCATTTTTAACACTTGTTTCAAATGACTTGGTACATACACAAAAGACTTCATTTGCCCTCTACGTTTTCCTTTCCTCCCTCCTGCCCCTTACATGTTTTCTCGGTTATTACTTTAAAGAAGAGACCAAAATCAGAGATGCTTGTTGTGAAAGTAGGCGAAAGCCTTTTTAATATGTGCAGGGCAGCCGTTGTGTTCATGGTGAACTCTCTCTGCTGTCCAAGGTGATGCCACATGGGGCAGGGCTTATGTTGGACCTGTGTACTGCTGACGGAGCTCCTTACACGGTTGTTTTTCCTGGAGCCAGATGTCTCATTTGTATTTATTTTTGTAGTGTATCCAAGTTCTTACCAATAACTGTTGAAAATCAGGATAGTAAATGCATTCTGAGAGCTCTGAAGTGCACCTGATCTCTTTCTTTCCTCTGTTCTTCTCTTCCTGGAAGGGAAATGAAAAAAAAAAAAAAAAACAACCCAACTTTCCCTAGAGCAGTGATTTTCAACCAGTGTGCCGTGGCACACTGCAAGAGGTTTTTGATTTTTGTTTTTTAATTATTTTATTGTTGTTCAATTACAGTTGTCTGCGTTTACCCCCCACCGAGAGTTTTTAAAACAGATGACACCTGACTATTTTAGTCAGGGGCACTGACCTCTTTTCCCTTAAATTGTCAAATACAGAATGACAACAGCCAACGCAACAATGGCTATCCAGTGTAAATGAATCAAAATTGTACCTGTTTTTTGTCAGAATGGCAAAGCATATTTTTTTAATGTGCTGCAGAATTTTAGTAATTAGTTTATGTGTGCCATGAGATGAAAAAGGTTGAAAATCACTGTCCTAGAGCAAAGATTTTGTAAATGTCAGTGCTCTGTCTATAGGCAGGAAGTGCAAAACTAACAAAGCAATTAGGTGCCCTGCCTGGGAATTAGTCTGTATAGTACCTAGCAGTGGTCGGTCTCCCCTCCCTCCCTCCCTTCTTTCCTTCCTTCCGTTCTTTCTTTCTTTGTTCCTTCCACTCCCCTTCCTTCCCCTCTTCTTCCTTTCCTCCTTTCTTTCTTCCCTCCTTTTCTCCGTCATCGCTTTCCTTTTTTTCTTCATATTCTTTCTCTTTCCTCCTTCCCTTTTCTCCCCCCTTCCCTCTTTTTCTCCCTTTCTCTCCTACCTTCCCTCCCCTTTCCTTTTCCTCCCCTCATGCCTCTTATGTCTCTGCCCTCATCCCTCCCTCTTTTTCTTTCTCTCCCCCTACCCTGGCTCTACACACGAACACACACATATATATTCTATGGGACTCATATTTCTATGAGATAAAAGCAGGTGTCCTACAAGGTCTTACCTATTCATGGACACATGTTCCCTGCAGTGTGGAGCCCTAAGGAAGTACATATCAACAGTTTCAATATCAACAGTCCCCCCTGCAAGACTTCTTCCAGTACTGCCCTCCAAGACGAACATAACACTTCATACATGGACATTGCAGCCTTTTGTTAGGTAGTACCCTGGGCCTTAGCAGGGCTCCTTCCAAGTGGCCAGTGTTTCTCATTGAGCATCTCCTGCCATTCAGGGCTGCCTGCCCTGGGACAGACAGGAGAGAGCTAAGGAGGTTTTATAGTTTAAATTTCTACTCCTCAACCTCTTGCCCATTCTTTTCCTCAATTGTGACTTTTCCAGACTGTGGGAGAGTAAGCCCCTATTCCAACTGGCACTGATTTCTCCTATTAACTTAATCACAGTTCTTCTGGCAGTAGCAAGCATACTTTCTTTTAACTTTCAATTGACTAATGAGATCACGTGCTTTTACCAGACTGTTCTTATCAAGTTTATATAGTCTTCTGCATTCAGATTAGCAAATGCCTACCTGCAACTGCCCCATCAGGAAAGGAAATTGTATGCACTCATGTTTCTCTTGCAGCATTACTTGTAGCTTTTCCCACATACATTTCTATGCACCCCCCACTCCTACTCTTCTACTTATTCTGTGGCTAAACATTACTGAGTATTCTTTTTTCCCCTCCTCTTTCTTAATCCATTCGGGATGCTATAACAAAATACCACAGACTGGGTGGCTTATAAACAACAAATTTATTTCTCACAGTTCTAGAGGCTGGAAGTCCAAGACTAGGGTAGTGGCGTGGCTGGGTTCTGGTAAAGTCCCTTTCAAGGTTGCAAACTGTCAACTACTCACTATGTCCCCACATTGTGGAAGGAGACAAGGAATCTCCTTGGAGCCTCTTTTTTTTTCAGAGCCTCTTTTTTAAGGGCACTAATTCTGCTAATCCTATTTATGAGGGCTCTGCCCTCCTAACCTAATCTCCTCCCAAAGGTCCTATCTCCAAATATAGTAATATCGGGCATTAGGATTTTAACATATGACTTTTGGAGGGACACAAACATTCAGACCATACAACTCCCTTCTCCATTTGGGGTTTTGACCTTAAAACGTCTCCTGGGTTTTAGTAGTTTCTTTTTTCCTTTATCTTACATTGGACCTGCTGAGTCTGGCCTTTCGTTTATTAACTCTACTCCTGCTCTGGCCTTATCCTTCTACCTTACCTCTCTCCCTTCTGCAATTGCATACTTCTTGCTCCCTTCCTCCTTTTTCTCCAGCCACCATGTAACCTTCTGTATCTGTCCTTCTAACGAGGGTGACTCTGCTGGAAATACATGCCTTCCTAGCCTGTACGTTAGTTTTGGGGGGGCATTGGAAATTAGTGTTTTTTATTGTAGTTAAAAAATAACATTAGGCCTGGCTGGTGTAGCTCAGTGGATTGAGCGCAGGCTGGGAACCAGAGGGTCCCGGTTCAATTCCCAGTCGGGGCACATGCCTGGGTTGCGGGCCGGGTCCCCAGTGAGGGCCATGTGAGAGGCAACCATACATTGCTCTTTCTCTCTCCCTTCTCCTCTCTCTGAAAATAAATAAATAAAATCTTAAAAAAAACATTAAATTTACCGTTTTAATCATTTTTAAGTGTACTGTTCAGTAGTGTTAAGTATATTCACATTATTGTGCAACATATCTCTAGAACTTTTTCATCTTACAACACTGAAACTCTGTACTTACTAAACACTGATTTCCTCTCCCAGCACCCCTCCCACTAGTCCTTAGCAGCCATCTTTCTACTTTCTGTTTCTATAATTTTGACTACTCTAGATACTTCATATGAGTGGAATGATAAAGTATTTGTCGTTTTGTGACTGGCTTATTTCACTTAGGATAATATCATCCATGTGGCAGGATGTCCTTTTTAAAGGCTGAAAAGTATTCCACTGTGTATAAATACCACATTTTTTTAAATTTTATTTTATTTTTGTTCAATTACAGTTATTTGCATCCTCTCCCCTAAATACCACATTTTTTTATCCATTCATATGTGCAGGGACATTTGGGCTGCTTCCACCTCTTGGCTATTGGGAATAATGATGCAGTGAACAAGGGTGTGTGAATATCTCTTCAAGGTCCTGCTTTGAATTATCTAGATATATATTCATAAGTGGAATGCTTGGTATATTTGGTAATTCTTTAAAAAAAATTCCCACCTTTGCTTTAGTTTCATTTACTTTTATTGCCTGTGCTTTTTGTATCATTCACTTTTAAGAAATGATTACCAAGTCCACTGTCGTGAATCTCTTCCCCTGACCTTTATTGCAGGAATTACATAGCTTTTGGAATTACTTTTAGGTCTTTAATCCATTTTGAGTTAATTTTTGTACATTATACCAGGTAAGGGTCCAACTCCAGTACAGGTTTTTACATTCTTGGTTAGGTTTATTCCTAGGTATTTTATTCCTTTTGTAGCAATTGTGAATGGAATTGTTTTCTTTTTTTTTTAAGATTGTATTTATTTATTATTAGAGAGGGGAAGAAGAGAGACAGAGAGGGAGAGAAACAGCAATGTATGGTTGCCTCTCACATGGCCCTCATGGGGACCTGGCCCGCAACCCAGGCATGTGCCTTGACTGCGAATCGAACCGGGATCCTCTGGTTCCCATCCCGTGCTCAATCCACTGAGCTACACCAGCCAGGGCGAATTGTTTCCTTAATTTCCCTTTCTGTTGGTTCATAATTGGCATATAAAAATGCAACTGATTTCTGGATGTTAATTTTGTATCCTGCTACATTGCTGAATTCATTTATCAGTTCTAGTAGTTTCTTGGTGGAATCTTTGAGATTTTCTGTGTATAGTATCATGTCATCTGCAAATAAAGACAATTTTACTCTTCCTTTTCAATGTGGATGCCTTTTATTTCTTCTTGTCTGATTGTTGTGGCTATGACTTCCGGTACTATGCTGGATAGGAGAGGTGAAAGTGGACATCCTTGTCTTATTCCCGATCTTAAGAGGCATGCTTGTAGTTTCTGCCTGTTCCGTATGATGCTGGCAGTGGGTTTGTTACATTTGGCCTTTATTATGTTTAAGTATATTCCCTCTAATCCCACTTTGATGAGAATTTGTCATAAATCGGTGCTGGATTTTATGAAATGCTTTTGCTGCATCTATTGATATGATCATACAGTTATAATGCTTCATTCTGTTTATGCAGTGAATCACATTATTGATTTGTAAACGTTGTACCAACCTTGTATTCCCAGAATAAATCCCACTTGATAATGGTGATAATGATCTTTTTGATGCATTGCTATATTTGGTTTGCTAATATTTTGTTGAGGATTTTAGCATCTTATGTTTATCAGGGATATTGGCCTATAATTTTCTTTCTTTGTAGTGTCTTTATCTCATTTTGGAATTAGGATTATGCTGGCCTCATAAAATGAGTTTGGGAGCCTTCCCTCCTGTTGAATTTTATGAAATAGTTTGAGAAGGGGAGGTGTTAGATGTTCTCAGAATGTTTGGTAAAATTCCCCTGGGAAGTCATCTGGTCCAGGGCTTTTGTTTGTTGGGAGTTTTTGATTACTGGTTCAATTTAACTAGGTGTAATCTGTCTGTTCAGATTCTCTGATTCTTCCTGATTTAATTTTGGAAGATTGCATATTTCTAGGAATTGATCCATTTCATCCAGTTTGTTGGCATGTAATTGTTTGTAATATTTTTTATAATCCATTGTATTTCTTTGGTATCCATTGTTATTTCTTCTTTTTCATTTCTGATTGTATTTATTTGGTTCCTTTATATTTTTATAATAATAAAGTCTGGTTAAAGGTTTATCAATCTTGTTTATCTTCTCAAAGAACTGGCTCTTGGATTCATTGATCTTTTGTATCTTTTTTTTTAAAGATTTTATTTATTTATTTTCAAAGAGAGGGGAAGGGAGGGAGAAAGAGAGGGAGAGAAACATCAATGTGTGGCTGCCTCCCACATGGCCCCCACTGGGGACCTGGCCCGCAGCCCAGGCATGTGCCCTGACTGGGAATCGAACCAGCGACCCTTTGGTTTGCAGCCCGCACTCAATCCACTGAGCTACACCAGCCAGGCTTTTGTATCTTTTTTTAGACTTTTTTTTTCAATTTCTGCTCTGAACTTTATTATTTTCTTCCTTCTTCTCAGTTTTGGCTTTGTTCTCTTTCAAGTTCCTTTAAGTGTGAAGTTAGATTATTTATTTGATCTTTTTCTTGTTTTTTTTGAGATAGGCCTGTAATGTTATGAATTTCCCTCCAAGATTGTTTTCCCTGTGTCCCACAGATTTTGGCTTGTTGTGTCCTCATTTTAATTTGTTTTAAGGTATCTTTTGATTTCTTCCTTGATCTCCTTGTTGACCCATTCATTGTTTAATAACCTGTTATTTAGTTTCCATGTCTTTGCATGTTTTTCTGTGTTCTTCTTGTGATTGATTTCTAGTTTCATAGCATTGTGGTCTAAGATGCTTGATATGATTTTAATCTTCCCAAATTTATTGAGACTTGTTTTGTGTCCTAACATGTGGTCTCTCCTAGAAAACATTCCATGTGCACTTGAAAAGTATGTATATTCTTCTGCTTTAGGATGAAATGATTTGAAGATATCAATTAAATCCATTTGATCTAGTGTCCTGTTTAAGGCCACTGTCTCCTTATTGATTTTTTGTCTGGAAGATCTATCCAGTGAAGTAAAGGGGTGTTAAAATCCCCGACTGTGACTATTTTCTGTTGATTTCTCTCTTTATGTCCATCAAGATTTGCTTCACATATTTAGGTGCCCCTATGTTGGATATGTAAATGTTGACTAGGGTTATATCCTCTTGTTGGATTGTTTCCTTTATCATTAGGTAGTGCCCTTCTTTGTCTCTTACTATATAGCGTTGGTTTTAAAGTCTATTCTGTCAGATATAAGTACTGCTACCTCAGCTTTTTTTCCCCTTTCCATTTGCATGAAATATAATTTTCCATCCCTTTAGTTTTAGTCTGTGTGTATCTTTGATCTGAAATGGGTCTCTTGGAGGCAGCATTATATGGGTCTTTTTTCCTTATCTATTCAGCTACCCCTGTGTCTTTTGGTTGAAGCATTTAAGCCATTTATATTTAAGGTGATTATTCATAGATATGTATGTAGTGCCATTTTATTATTAGACTATTTTCTCCCTCAATTTTCTTCAAAATTATAGGGGAAGGGAGGGAGAAAGAGAGGGAAACATCAATATGTGGTTGTCTCTCACATGCCCCCTAGTGTGAAATTTGCACACATGCATGCAATAGAGGGAAGAAAGGGTGAAGAGAAAGAGAGAGATAGCCATCCACAAGTGAAGGAGAAGGCCTGGGACAGATTCTTCTCTCACAGCCCCAGAAGGAACTGACCCTGTTGACACCTTGATTTAGTGCTTTATCCTCCCGAACTGTAAGGTAATAAATTGCTGTTGTTTAAGCTACCTAGTTTGTGGTACTTTGTTACAGCAGCCCTAGCAAACTAATAGACTAATTTTTTGTTGATGATTTTGCCTCTGTCTTCATGAGAGATATTGGTCTGTACTTTTCCCCCTTTTTATTATTATTATGTTATGAATATTTATCATAGTGCCTATCCTCTTAAAAATGTTTAAAGTATACAATACAGTATTGATAATTATGTGTACAATGTCATGCAGCAGAAATCTTTTCTGGTTTCTCTAGTAGGGTAATCCTGGCCTTACAGAAAAGGTTTAGGAAGCATTCCTTCTGCTTCTGTTTTCTAGAGGAGATAGTAAGAATTGGTATAGTTTCTTTTTTAAGTGTTCAGTGGAATTTACCAGTGAACTCATCTGGACCTGGTACTATCTTTTTGGGAATATTATTAATTATTGACTCAATTTCTTTAATAGATATAGGCCTTTTCTATTATCTATTTGTCCTGTGTGAGTTTTGGTAGAGGTATTAGTCCATTTTATCTAGGTTATCAAATTGTAGGCATATTATTGTTTATGATATTTGTTTATTATCCTTTTAATGTCTGATAGTGATGGCTCCTCTTTCATTTCTGATATTAGTAATTTGTGTTTTCTTTCTCTTTTTTGTGTTGTTAGTTGACCTGGCTAGATATTTAACAATTTTACTGATCTTTCACCAAACTAAGTAGCTTTTGGTTTCATTAATTTTTCTCTGTTATTTTCCTATATATATATTTTTAATTCTATTTTTATTTTTAGAGAGAGGGGAAGGGAAAGAGACAGAGAGGGAGAGAAACAGCAATGTATGGTTGCCTCTCACATGGCCCTCACAGGGACCTGGCCTGCAACCCAGGCATGTGCCCTGACTGGGAATCGAACCGGGACCCTTTGGTTCCCAGACCACACTCAATCCACTGAGCTACACCAGCCAGGGCAATTTTCCTATATTTTTATTTGATTGATTTATGCTCTAATTTTTATTCTTTTTTTTTCTTCTTCTTACTTTGAATTAATTTGCTCTTCCTTTTCTAGTTTCCTAAGGTAGAAGCTTATATTATTGAATTTTAGATATTTCTTATACACTCAATGTTATAAATTTCCCTCTAAGCATTGTTTTCACAAAAATTTTTATTTTCACTTATTTCACAATATTTTTAAATTTTCTTTTTTAAAAAGATTTTATTGCCCTGGCTGGTGTGGCTCAATGGATTGAGCGCGGGCTGGGAACCAGAGGGTCCCGGTTCGATTCCCTGTCAGGGCACATGCCTAGATTGTGGGCCGGGTCCCCAGTGAGGGCCATGTGAGAGGCAACCATACATTGCTGTTTCTCTCTCTCTCTGTCTCCCTCCCTTCCCCTCTCTCTAAAATAAATAAATTTTAAAAAAATCTTTAAAAAAAAGATTTTATTTACTAATTTTTAGAGAGGGAGAGAGGGAAAGAAACATTGTGTGGTTGCCTCCCGTGCGCACCCCACCGGGGACCTGGCCTGCAACCCAAGCATGTGCCCTGACTTGGAATCGAACCAGTGACCCTTTGGTTCATAGGCCGGTGCTCAATCCACTGAGCCACATCAGCCAAGGCTAAAATTTCTTTTGAAATTTGACCCATGTGTTACTAGAAAGAGTGTTGTTTAGTTTCCGTGTATTTTGAGATTTTCCAGCTATCTTTCTGTAGTTGATTTCTAGTCTGTCTATTGTGTTCTGAGAGCATACTTTGTATAATTTCTATGCTTTTAAATATGTTGAGATGTATTATATGGCACAAAATATGGTGTGTCTTGGTGAATGTTCCATATGAGAACTTGAGAAAAATGTATTCAGGTTGTTAGAGGGTAAAGTATTCCATAGACATCAATTAGATGCAGTTGATTGACAGTGCTGTTCGGTTCAACTATGTCCTTAATGATTTCCTGCCTGCTGGATCTGTCAATAGAGGGGTGTTGAAGTCTCCAGCTATAATAGGGGATTCATTTATTTCTCTTAGCACGTCTATCCATTTTTACCTCATTAAAGCTTGTTACCTCATTAAATCTTGGAGAATTTTATGCATTGCTCCTCTTTATCCCTGATAATCTTACTTAATATAGCTACTTCAACTTTTAGTGTTAGCATGGCATATCTGTGTCCATCCCTTTACTGTTTTTTAGAAGATTTTATTTATTTATTTTCAGAGAGAGGGGAAGGGAGGGAGAAAGAGAGGGAGAGAAACATCGATGTGCGAGAGAAACATTGACCGGTTGCCTCTCGCACACTTCCAACTGGGGACCTGGCTCACAACACAGGCACGTGCCCTGACTGGAAATTGATCTGGCAACCTTTCAGTCGCAGGCTGGTGCTTAATCCACTGAGTCAGACCACCCAGGGTTCCATCCCTTTACTTTTAATGCATATGTGTCTTGAAGTTTAAAGCAGTTTTTTAAACTTTATTTTTATATTTACACTATTACAGATGTCCCCTTATCCCCTGCTTTGCCCACCTCCCCCACCCTTCACCTTCTCCCCCTCCCAGCCATCACCACACTGTGATCTGTGTCTATGGGTTGGTTATGCATATCTGTTCTTTGGCTAATCCCTTCACTTTCTTTCATCCAGTCTACCTCTCCCCCCACCCCTCTGGAATAGCTGTCAATCTGTTCCATGTATCTGTGCCTCTGTTTCTGTTTTATTTTTCAATTTTTGTTTATTAGATTCCAAAAATAAGTGAGATCATATGGTATTTATCTTTCACAGACCGATTTATTTCACTTAGCATACTAATCTCCAGGTTTATCCATGCTGTTGCAAAGGGTACGATTTTCTTCTTTTTTACAGTTGCATAGTATTGCATTGTGTAATAAATGTACTATAGCTTTTTTTATCCGTGCATCTTACTGATGGACACTTAGGCTGCTTCCAAATCTTGCCTATTGTAAATAACACTGCTGTGAACATGGGGGTGCGTAGGTTCTTTTGAGTTGGTGTTTCAGGATTCTTAGGAGTGGGATATCTGGATCAAAAGTCAGTTCCATTTTTTATTTTTTATTTATTTTTTAAATATATTTTATTGATTATGCTATTACAGTTGTCCCATTTCCCCCCTTTTTCCCCTTCACCCCCTTAATCCCCCTTTCTCCACCCTTTAGTTTTTGTCCATAGGTCATACATAAATTCTTTTGCTTCTGCATTTCCTGTACTATTCTTAACCTCCCCCGGTTTTCTACCTCCCATTTATGCTACTTATTCTCTGACCCTTTCCCCACCTCTCCCCCTACCACTCCCCTATTGATATTCCTCCATACCTTATATAAATCCCTTTAACATTTCATACAATAAAGGCTGGGTGATGATGAACTTCTTGAACTTGGCCTTATCTGGGAAGCACTTTATCTGCCCTTCCATTCTAAATGAGAGTTTAGCTGGATAGAGTATTCTTAGATGTAGGTCCTTGCCTTTCATGACTTGGAATACTTCTCTCCAGCCCCTTCTTGTCTGAAAGGTCTCTTTTGAGAAATCAGCTGACAGTCTTATGGGAATTCCTTTGTAGGTAACTGTCTCTTTTTCTCTTGCTGCTTCTAGGATTCTCTCCTTATCTTTAATCTTGGGTAATGTAATTATGATGTGTCTTGGTGTGTTCCTCTTTGGGTCCAACTTCTTTGGGACTCTCTGAGCTTCCTGGACTTCCTGGAAGTCTATTTCCTTCACCAGCTTGGGGAAGTTCTCCATCATTATGTGTTCAAATAAGTTTTCAATCCCTTGGTCTTCCTCTTCTCCTTCTGGCAGCCCTATGATCCGTATGTTGGGCCGTTTACAGATGTCCTGGAGGTTTCTGAGCCCCTCCTCCGTTTTTTGAATTCTTGTTTCTTCATTCTTTTCTGGTTGGATGTTTTTTTCTTTCTGCTGGTCCACTCCGTTGATTTGAGTCCCAGTTTCCTTCTTATCCCTATTGGTTCCCTGCAGATCTCTCTTCATTTGTTCAAGTAATTGTGATGATTTTTCGTCGAATTCTGTGAGCATCCTGATTACCAGTGTTTTAAACTGTGCATCTGATAGATTGGCTATCTCTTGGTCGGTTAGTTCTGGAGCTTTGATGTGTTCTTTTATTTGGGCCATTTTTCCCCCTCGGTGTGCCCGTTACTTTAAGGGGCGGAGCCTTAGGTGTTCACCAGGGTGGGTCAACACACGTCCTTATTTTGACGCAGCCTGTGGGGGCGGGACCTGCGAGAACAATGGCGCTTGCTCCACTCTCCGCACTCACACCGCTTCCCACAAGCAAGTTGAGCCCCTCTGTGCTGGCTCTGGGGTTGGCGCACGGCCCGCACAGTTCCAAGTCCCCATGGGTCTCCCCAACGAACACTCCTGTGAGGCCGGGAGTTCCTCCCGCCGTCTCACCTCCCACAGGTGTTTTCAATCGGTGGTTTGAGGTTTTATTTCCCCGCTTTGATGGGTTGCGCCCTGCTTTTCCTCCCGGTTTGTCTGCACGTGAATTAGGACCTGCCGGGTCCACCAGTCTCGGCCCTGCTGGTTCCGGGTGGGCTGGGCGCTGGCTGCGTGTGCTGCGGCGCTGCCAGTCCCACTCCACACACCGCGGTCTGGCCATGCGCTCACCGCCCACTCGCTGAGGAGTGGTGCGCGCTCTCTCTCCGCCCGGCTCCGCCCCGCTTACCAGACTGGATGTAAGTGTCTTCTTTAACTCCTTGGTTGTCGGACTTCCTCTCAGTTCAATTTTCTGTCAGATCTGGCTGTTTTTGTTTAATTAAGTTGCTGTTTTTTCCTCGTTTGGTTGTGTGCAGAGGCACGGCGTGTCCACCTACTCCTCCATCTTGCCGGAAGTCCAGTTCCATTTTTTAATTTGGGGGGCATCTGCATACTGTTTTTCATAGAGACTTCACTAATCTACATTCCCACCAACAGTGCACTAGGGTTCCCTTTTCTCCACATCCTCGCCAGCACTTATTTGTTGATTTGGTTATGATGGTCGTTCTGACCGGTGTGAAGTGGTATCTCATTGTGGTTTTAATTTGCATTTCTCTGATGGCTGGTGATGCTGAGCAAATTTTCATATGTTTATGGGCCATCATCTGTGTCCTCTTTGGAGAAGTGTCTATTCAGGTCCTTTTCTCATATTTTAATTGGATTATTTGTCTTCCTAGTGTCGAGTTATTTAAGTTCTTTATAAATTTTGGCTATTAACCCTTTACCAGATGCATCATTGGGAAATATGTTCTCCCATACAGTGGCTTCCCTTTTCATTTTGTTGATGGTTTCTTTTGCTGTGCCGTAGCTTTTAATTTGATGTAGTCCCATTTGTTTGTTTTTCCTTTGTTTCCCCTGTGCTAGGAAATATATTGGCAAAAATATTGCTACAAGAGATGTCTGAGATTTTACTGCTTATGTTTTCTTCTAGGATTTTTATGGTTTCACAGCTTACATTTAAGTCTTTTATCTATTTTGAGTTCATTCTTGTATATGGTGTAATCAAAACAGCCTGGTGCTGGCATAAGAACAGGAATATAGATCAGTGGAACAGAACAGAGAGCCCAGAAATAAACCCACACCTTTACTTGACAAAGGAGGCAAGAGCATACAGTGGAGTAAAAACAGTCTCTTCAATAAATGCTGTGGGGGAAATTAAACAGGCACATGCAAAAAATGAAACTAGACCACCAATTTACACCATACACAAGAATGCAGTGGGTTCTTATAGACAGTGTCAAGTTGGGTCGTTTTTTTTTTATACACACTGACAATCTTTTTTCTTTGGTGTATTTAGACCATTGGCATTTAAAGTGATTTTTTAAAAAGACTTTATTTATTTACTTTTAGACAGAGGGGGAGGGAGAGAGAGAGGGAAACATCAATGTGTGGTTGTCTCTGGTGCACCCCCTACTGGAGACCTGACCTGCAACCCAGGCATGTGCCCTGACTGGGAATTGAACCAACGACCCTTTGGTTCACAGGCTGGGGCTCAATCCACTCAGCAACACCAGTGAGGGCATACATCTGTTTATTTTAAATGTATCTCTTCTAGACTGAATATTGTTGAGTCTTTTGTTTTAATCCAGTCTGTAAGTCTGTCTTTTAATTGATAAGTTAATTCATATACATTTGTTGTAATTAATCTTACATTGGGACTTATTTTTGGCATTTCATTTTATGCTTTTCATTTATGGTACTCTTTTTTTGTTTTTGTTTGCCTTTCCCACTTTCCATTGGATAGATCGAGTTTTCTCCTGCTTTATACGAAGTTATATATTATATTTTCTTGCCCTTTAACTTAAGATCTAAAACTGATTTATTTTCTAAAGCTGATGTTATTTACCCCTATTGATACACACATACAGTAACTGCAACTTCTCTCCAATGAGATAAGTATCTCAACAGGCTCTTTGTCTTATTTATCTTCCACCCACACCTACCCCATCATGGTAACATCATGTAGAAGGTTAATTCTTCCTAGAAGCCATGTTTCCTTCTCACTTTTATACTTTCTCCAGGGCTGATTTAGGAAAAAGAAGCATAGATCATATTAGTTTGACACCTTGGCAGGAACTAGAAGGCCTCAAAGAAGTTCTGTAGCAAATTAACAGCTTATCTGGCTTTGAATTATCTCACTTTAAGCCATCAACTCAACACATGTAATTAATCAGTTTCCTCCTCCCCCCAAATAACAGGTAGAAAACGTGACATTACTGGATCATTTTGCGGGTAAGATACTATCTAATGGAATTCTGTACCTTACTGCAACTCACCTGATCTATGTGGAGGCTTCTGGTGCAGCACATCAAGAAACATGGGTAAGTTCATGAGAAACTTCAAAGGGTCTTGAAGAGTTGGGTGTATATGCTTTCTAATATAGTAGTTTCTTTTTTTTTAAGATTTTGTTTTATTTTTTATTTTTAGAGAGAGGGGAAGGGAGGGAGACAGAGAGGGAGAGAAACAGCAATGTATGGTTGCCTCTCACATGGCCCCCACTGGGGACCTGGCCTGCAACCCAGGCATGTGCCCTGACTGGGAATTGAACCGGCGCCCCTTTGGTTCCCAGCCCATGCTCAATCCACTGAGCTACACCAGCCAGGGCCTAATATAGTAGTTTCTTAAAATTTCAAGTAATAAATTGCTGTGAAACCTTTTCTTCAAAGGACCTATTCTAGGGGTCTTCTCATAGCTTGAATTATATGGCTTTTCACCCCCTGAATTATTAATTATAGTCATCTTAGTCATTTTCAACTGCTTGGGACTTTTTCTCAGTACTTTCAGGTAGAGAAGCCTCTGCTCCTTTTCTGAGTCTCGTCGATAAGCATCCTTATAAACTAGAAGTAATTTAAAGCCCAGCTACCCATACTAGTGTGGTCCAATAACTAGCAGTATCTGTTTCACCTGGGAGCTTATAAAAATGCAGAGTATCAGGCCTAAGATTTTGAAATTTCTGAAAAGCTCTCAGGTGATGCTGGTGGCCCACAGACTGTACCTTGGGTATCAATGATTTAGACCATCTCTCTGACCTAAGACAGGGTGTGTGTCATGTGTATGTCTTCTGTTACACTTTTCAACAATGTTTTCTAATTAGCTTAGCACCCCTAACATTGCATTATGCCTTCCCCATCGTAAAGTAGCATTGTTTAATCTTAACTTAATCGTTAGCCAGATTGATGCTTAGAAGTCTTTATAAGAAGTACAACATGCTTCGGGTATACAGTATAGCATAGTGATTAAGAACAGGCTGTAGAGCCCTGGCTGGTGTAGCTCAGTGGATTGAGCACGGGCTGGGAACCAGAGGGTCCCGGTTCGATTCCCTGTCAGGGCACATGCCTGGGTTGCAGGCCGGGTCCCCAGTGAGGCCCATGTGAGAGGCAACCATACATTGCTGTTTCTCTCCCTCTCTGTCTCCCTCCCTTCCCCTCTAAAATAAATAAATAAAATCTTTAAAAAAAAAGAACAGGCTGTAGAGGCAGTCTGTTCAGGGTACAATCCTAGAGTTAACATTTACTACCTTTATAATCTTGGGCAAATTTATTTAAGTTCTCTGTGCTTCACTTACCTCATCTGTAAAATAGGGATACTGAGAATAACCTTGTTATGAGAATGAAAATGTTAATGTTTTAGTCACTTAAAACAGTGCCTGGCTCATGATAAATACTGTTGAATAAGTATAAAATAAATTAAACTGAATATACATATGAAATAAGTACAGCTGATGCTTGAACAGTGTTAGGGGGTACCAACCTCTATGCAATTGAAAATATTCATACAACTTTTGACTCCCCCAAAACTTAACTACAGTTCTCCCTTTGTATTAGAGGATGATTGGTTCCAGAATCCTCTACAGATACCAAAATCTATTAATGAGTGCCATTTTATATAAAGGACTTAAGCATACAGTTTGCTGTCTACACTCATGGATTTCCAACAATGGATTGACAATATTGTTGTGGTTGAATCTGTGGATGCGAAACCTGTAGAAACACAGGACCAACTGTTTGTTTATTGAAAAAAATCCACACATAAGTAGGACCCTACACAGTTCAAATCCATTGTTCAAGACTCAACTGTATTTTAATACCTCCTTTTTAAAACAACATGAGCTTTCCCCGTTTGATATTGTAATTGCTCCCTTTGGTGTGATGAAAGGAATGCCAAAAGAGGAGTCAGGAGACCTGGTTCTAGCTAGACTCAGCTATGCACTAACTGGCTCTACGACCTCAGGTAAGTGACTCTTGCTCACTAGGCTTCAATTTTCTTATTTCTAAAATGAGGTGGTTCGATTATATAATTAGCAGGGATTCTTCCATTTCCGACAGTTCAGGAAACATTTCTCTAGTTCTGTGCCATGAGCCTTTCCCCTTTCTACCTGCATTATAGACAGCACACATTTCCCTAGATATGTTCCTATCGGGTATTATTTGAAACCCAGGGGGCTAGCTCTGGATGGCAGAACTGATGTTAATCATATCTATATATCAAAGGAGGCTTATTTACCCAATTAGTATTATTACTGAAGTTCTTCTCAGCCTTCATCAGCTTTACTTTCCTCCTCTTCCCAATTCACCACTTTTTTGCCTGCTGCCGGAGCTTGATGACTCCCCTACAACTGCCACGGCAGGAACTGAGTTTGACAAAGCAATTAAGATGGAAAATCTCTTCTAGGAATATGTGAGTGGTCCCCATACCTGCCCCATTCTTACATGGTGGGTGCGATTGAAAGAGTTCCGGGAAGAGAGAGCTTTTCCAAATAAATTAGGACTGGGGCATGGCGTGTGCAGAATGGAGGAAAAGAAAAGACAGTGATGATCAGAAGGCCATTCCAGGCACAGGTCAGGGGATCCAAAGAATGAAAAGATTACATCCAAGTTCCAGTTGCAGGAAACTTTAGAGACACAGATAGGAGGAGAACTTTAAAGGCTAAAATGTAAAACTATGATTCCACATTTTTTTGAATCTATAAAGAAAAAATTGTATTGTTTGGACACAATTCTTTTTTACCAGTTTACTTTTCACACATTTCTTTTTGCTGGCATGAGCATGGACAGGAATGATGCAGCTAAAGATTTCATCATCCTTAAAAAAAATCAGATTCCTTAACCTGTACTCCCAGGGGACACGACTTTATTAACGACAGTACAGTGCTTATGTATAGTTCCTTTAGTACTTAGTCTTATAGTCTCTACTCATTTCCTAAGTTACGTAGGTCAGCTTTTTCCCCATTTCATTTTTGTTTTACTGTCACTAGAGTCTAAAATGTGGGAGAGAAATTTTCTCCCTAATATTTCTAGTTAAATCCTAATTCCAGGACTAGAGTTTTTAGAATTCTTTGAGAAAGAACCCTGGACTTGGAGTTAGACTGCCATGATTCAAGTCTTATTTGTGCACTTCTTGGTTGTGTGACCTCTGATGAGGAATTCACTTCTCAGAGCTTTGGTTTCTTCATTCCTGAAATGAGATAATTATACCTCAAAGGGTTATTACGGGGATTAAATAGTAGTCATGGATAAGCTCATGAGAAATAAAGCACAACACTAGCTATTAATTTTAATTAGTAACTTAGTAGAACAAAAGAAAGTCCTATTTTTCTCTGTGACAGTTATTCTACCATGATTGTAAATTTCACCATAGCATGCCAGAAGCCATCTGTACTGAACCAATTTACCACAATTGCCCCAAACCTGGTAACCTTACATCATGAAGGAGGGGGAAGTTTTATAACACTGCAATTTTCTTCTCATTGCTTTAGCACTATTTACTTCTGTTTGAGAGAAACCCAGTTGTGCCTTATAAAGGATGGTTGATGGCTATATATGTGATCACAACTCTGGTTATTCTGTTACTATGACTGAGAGTCAAGCCCACTGATATTGATAGAACTTACGCATGGCTGTGAATTTATTTTGGTTCTTTTCTGTTTTGCAGATTGCAGTGCATCACATTGCCACTGTGGAGAAGTTACCTTTAACTATCGAGGGCTGTCCCCTGATTGTCCGCTGCAAGAACTTCCTGGTGGCCCACTTTATTTTAGACTCTGACACAGTTTGCCAGGAGGTTTATATTTCGCTGCTCAAGCTTTCTCAGACAGGTAGTTATGATAGTATTTTTATCTAAAACCATTTTAGATTTTTTTCCCCAAGAACTGCATACTGGAAAGATCATGGGCTATGAAGTTAAACAGGGCAGACTTTGGGTCTGGGTTCTATTCCATGGTGTTTGGACAAGTTATATAGCCCCTAATTACAGCTTTCTGGTCTGTAAAAGCAGTGATAGTATAAGCGCCCCTTGGGTTGTTTTGAGGTTTAAATGCATTTGTGCATTTTGTTCTGTACTTGCTATGTAGAGTAGATATGTAATATATGTTATCCCCTTCTCTTTCCCTCCCACTTTTTAAGTATAATATTTACTTGTGAGCCTCAGTCACCTCAGTCTCCTCAGACACTATCACCTTAGGCTTTGCCACCACCACCTGGATCATCTTGTACCCACCATCTGGCCTGTGGGCACACCCTCTGGGCTATCTAAAGAGAGAGATCTTCACATGGTTGCATGTAGGTGGACTCCACGACAAAGTCAGCCCTCTCATAAATCACCAGTTCCATTTATGCTGCTCCAACTTCCGATAGGTCTGAACATTTTTGTTTATGGATCTGCTCTGACTCTTAGAGCCACTTATGAGGGAAGGGCTCTCTTGAGGTGGACAAGTCAGCTGGGAAACCCTCTGAAGAAAGGTGGTTCCCATTTTAAATATGGGAAGTCTGGGCCTGGGAGAAGTTAGCAGGCCCAGCTGTAGGGTCTTGATATGCAAAGTGACAACAGAGTAGGTAGATGCTACACTTGCCTCTTCCCAGGACCAAACTGAAATTACAACTAAAGTATAGAACAATCACCCTGAATAACCAACTGAAGACTAGCTGAAGAGAAGTCTTATAACCAAGGATTTACCGAAGAAGCCACATCGAAACTAGTCCAAACAGGTTGCTGAGGGACAGTCACAGGCAGCACCAGAGTACCTCACAAGAGACCCAGAAACAACACACCAAAATAGCCAGCTTCAGACAACATCAGAGCAGGATTTAATAAGCTTTGTAAGCAGCATATCCAAAGGGAGATCTTGGCAGGCACCAAACCCTGCTGAGGCAGATTCCGCTTAGCGTGGTCAGCAACAGCACATCAGCTCGCATGCCGTGGTCTGGGTTGAGCCTCACAGTCAGCCAGTCTGTGGGTTGATCCCATACACAAATGGACCAATAGCAATTAATACTCACTTACAATATGAGGGCCCACATTACTCACACAAGGGGTACACCTGGAGCACCCAGCTCAAGTGGTCAGGAGACTGCACCACTGGACCCCATAGGACACCTAGTACATAAGGCCACCCTAGGTAGACTGGGAGTTGTAGGAGATATATATAAGACATAGAAACAAACACAAACAAGGAGCCAAAATGGGGAGAAAAATAAACAGGCCCAAAATAAAAGAATAAGAGAACTCTCCAGAAAAAGAGCTAAATGAAGTAGAGGCTAGCAATTTATCAGATATTGAATTCAAAGTAATAGTTATAAGAATGCACAACAGCATGAAAAAGGACATGGAAACCATAAGAGGGGTCAGTTAGAAATGAAGTATACAGTATCTAAAATGAGGAATGCACTAGAAGGAGTAAACAGTAGGTTGAATGAAGCAGAGGGTTGAAATAGTGATTTGGAAGACAAGGTAGAAAAACACCCAATCAGCAGAAAAAAGAAAAAAAGAATTAAAAAAATTAGGATAGTTTAAGGGACCTATAAGACAGGATCAAGCATAACAACATCCACTTTAGAGGGGTACCTGAAAGAGAACAAGGGATCAAGAAACTATTTGAAGAAATAATGACTAAAAACTTTTCCTAATGTGGTGAAGAAAAAGATAACACGAGTCCAGGAAGCACAGAGAGTCCTAAACAAGATGAAACCAAAGAGGCCCAAACCAAGACACATCATAATTAAAATGGAAAAGGTTAAAGATAAAGACAGAATCCTAAATGCAGCAAGTGAAAGACAGTTACCTACAGTGGAGCTCTGTAAGACTGTCAGCTGATATCTCAACAAAACATTTCAAGCTAGAAGGGATTGGCATGAAATATTCAAAGTGATGAAAAGCAAGGAGTGACAACGAAGACTACTTTATCTAGCAACGCTATCATTTAAAATTGAAGGAGAAATAAAGAGCTTTCCAAATAAGAAAAAGCTAAAGGAGTTTGTTACAACCAAACCAATATTACAAGAAATGTTAAGGGGCCAACCTGAGGAAGAAGAAATAGGAGGAGAGGAACGTAGTTAAAATAATAAAATAGCAGTAGATATGTACCTATCAATAATCTTCCAAAACTGAATCAGGAAGAATTAAAAATTGAATAGACTGAATACAAATAATGAAACTGAAACAGTAATAAAAAAGAAGAACTCCCAACAAACAAACCTCCTGGCCTGGACGGCTTCACAGGGAAATTTTGCAATACCAGCCAGGGCTGAAACCTGTATCATTTTCTTAACCAGTGTCATCTCAGTACATTCAATAAATAGGAAAAGAATTTTTAAAAAGTTTTAACTCGTGAATTTTTTCATTAGTTCAGGAAGGAATTCTGCTTTGGAGTAAAATCTGTTTCCTATTGTCTTGTGAGCTTTCTGTTCGGCCCACTCTTCCCACCCCTATCTTCAGTTCCAGCTAGAAGACTAGGGCTTTTTATCAGAGTCCTTAATAATGCAGTTACCTCTGCTTCCTTCAGTTCACCCTCTCATCCTGAAGCCCCACCTCTGGGCCAATCCATCGGCTTCATCTGATTTTAATCTGTGGAATTTTTACGCTCATAATTTTCTCTCCAATTTTCTTTCACTCTTTACACAGAATAATTTATGAGAATTTGCTGGCATTTTTTTTGACAGGTTACCTATCAGCTGGCCCAAGACTTTATAAGGCCTGGCAGATTCCATCCATCTCTGGAAAAGTTGTTGCCACATACATGAGGCAAATGAGTTATTAGTTGCATGTTGCATCTTGTGAAGGGAGAGGAGGGGTTGAATGGAAGGGAAGAAATGGCCATTTATCAGCCAGAAGTAGGTATTGGCTTGATAAGCAGATTGGAAAACAGTGTTAATGTTTTGCAACATATTACAACAGACAGTACTCTTAGGATATTGGAGCTCAGTTAAAAAAAAAAAAACAAACACTTGTGAGGGCCACTTCCCCAACATGTGAATCTTTGAAGCTTCGTCTCAGTCTATTATCCAGCAATTCAGAGAAAGCCAGGCAGAATGTTCCTGCTTTGTGTTGGTATCAGAAAAACTCAAATCATTTTTTAAAAGAAAACTCAAAAGCAATGTTCCAGTTCTTATTCCTTACATCAAGGCAACCTTGTTTACAGGCCATCGTGGTTTTCTGGGGCTGTTTGACAAACATTCCCTTTGGAAGAAAGGAAGTCTAGCCTTTTTAAGCATTATTTGGTATAAAGTTTCTCTCATTATTTCTTGTTTTTGTGTTTATCTCCATTATCCAGCATTACTTGAAGATCTGTATGCTTTTTTTTATAATCCCAAATCTACAAAAGAGATGAGGGAAAATGGATGGAAACTGATTGACCCAATATCAGATTTTGGGCGTATGGGAATACCTAACAGGTACTGGACCATAACAGATGCCAACAGAAACTATGAGGTAATTTTGTCATTATCATTTTCCTTTACGTCCATTTAATTAAAACAGAAGAATGTTAGCTAACATGGTTTTGAAAAAAGAAAAAATTATAATCTCTCCTTTTCATTTAGCATGTAGTCATGTAACAAACATCTCTTAACTACCTATTGCACTCAAGACACTAAGTAAGAGTTCTCATAGTCTAAAGCGGATAGTGCTGTGAGAGCATAGACGAAGGATGTGGAATTCAGACTGGGAAGCCAGAAACAGTCTGATGATTTGAGGAATAGCATGGAGAAGGAAATCTGTCTTAATTTATACAGGGAGAGAAGGTAAGAGGTCAGGAAGTGAAGTGAGATCATGAAGGGCTTCATAGCCAAATTAAGGAATTTGAACATTATCCTGAAGGCAGTTAGGAGTCACTAGAGTATTTTAAGCTGGAAGGTAATGTGAGTATATTTGTATTTTAGAAAGAGAACTTCAGTAGTAGTGTAGAGAGTTGGTTTGTTAAGAATGCAGAAGAATGATATGAGAACCTGAACTAAGGCAATGAGTGTGGATGGAGAGGAGGAGATGGTCTGAAGAGATATTCAAGTGTTACAATGGAAAGAACCTCGTGACAGAGTAATATGGCTGGGAGAAGGAGGGAGAATTTTAGTTTGCGTCCCAGGTTTCCTGGTTTCCGGCTTAGATGACCAAGTAGGTGATGGATCTCTTAACCAAGACAAGGGGCATGAGAAGAGGGCAGTGTCTTCCATTTTAGACTGAGTTCCAGGTGATTCAAAAGATGTCAAGTCTGTATTTAAGTCTGGGTCTTAAGAGAGAGGTCTGGGAATGTGTTGGTGGTTCACAGGACCATCCCTCAGGTTGAGTGATTCACTAGGAGGACTCACGGGACTCAGCATATAGTCATAGTTGTGGCTGTGATTTATGAAAGTGAAAAAATATAAAGCAAAGTTAGTAAAAGGAAAAGGGGCAAAATCCAGAGAAAACCAGACACAAGCTTCAGAGTTCTCTCCCAGTGGAGTGACATAGGACATGCTTAATTCCTCTAGTAACATTGTGACAACATGTGTAAAATGTTGTCTGTAGGGAAGCTTATTGAATAATCAGTGCCCAGGATTTTGGGGGGCGGGGGGCAGCTGGTCACATAGGCACTCTCTGCCTAGTATATACCAAAGTTTCAGATGTCCAGAAGGAAAAAAAAAGTGCCTGGCATAAACCACATTGTACAAACAGTTTAGGCACAATTACTCATTCTTATCAGTTAAGGAGTGGTGGGAACCCTTCCAAAATTCAAGTTCCTGGGCACCAGCTGAGGGCCAGACTCGCAAGCAGGCCTTTCTAAGGATAGCAGTCAGACTTGCTGTGATAACTTTTCTGCACAGGGAGTCATTGGTGTTTAAGTGGTATTTCTGAGTTGTTGGATCTTTACTTACAGTTTTTTACTATCATTAAAAGAAAGAAATTGTAATGGCTTTCTGATAACAGTTTTGAATATCTGCTAGATAGGAAGATTGATGAGCTGTCACTTAGCAGGGCCATTTGTGAGGTGGCTTGTTAAGGTCATACTTGACAGGAATGAGTAGAGGTGGGGTGAATTCTTTTTGGTTCCAATATGTGTCTAAGTCCCCCAGATGAGCTCTGAAATATCTCTGTTGGCACCTTGGATGCATGTGGCTCTCTGAGTTGAAAGGGCAGCTCCATTTATTTCTCTTTATATGACTCGCTCTTCCAAAGTTTAAGTCCAGGTAAGAGGATGGTTATAGAACTTTTTCTCTGTCAGAGTTCTGCATTGTGAGGACATTGACATTAATTAGTTACATAGAATGTTGAATCTGATCCACCTCGAACTTTTTGCCTGTTTATATTTTTATTTGATCCATTGTCAAGTGTTTATGAGTGTTCTTTACTTAGAGTAGTGATTAGAGTTAACTTGGCAGTGTCAGGTCTGTGCTATTATAATTTTATCACTGTCTCTTTAGAAAGATATATTTGGTAACCACTAAAAGCTCGTGAAGTTGAGAATATTTATCAGTCTTTTTGTAGTGTGAATGTCACACCTAAAACATCAACACTTCCACCCCCAGACTAGTGTTTTAAAGGCTCTCAAGATGTTTATACTAGGAGCCCAGTATGCATTTTAAGAAAGAGTAAATCATGTTCTCTTCTTTTATACCTGTCTGCTTTATATTTGAGTATATTTTTTAATATACTTATTTACAGTATACATTATTTGCTTTGATAGGCAAGTGTACAAATTCCAGGATAGGGTTACATGTGTCTTTCTACCCGTAATGTACATTTCTACCTATATTGTTGGTACCTTTTGTTCTTATGTGGCTTAATACCTTCCTTTCTAGAAAATAATGGCATACTTGGCAAAGCTATTACACCAAGGATATTTGTGTTCCTATTTCTAAGGAATGGATGATTCTGGATGATAAATAGCAGACAGCTAGTGTTTGAGTAATTGCTCTTCCAGCCTGCTGGTAGCAAATGAAAAATGTAAAAAATATATATTGAGTTAAAAAAATTGAGTTTTCTTTTAGATATGCAGTACCTACCCTCCTGAAATAGTGGTTCCTAAGTCTGTAACCTTGGGAACGTTGGTTGGAAGTTCGAAGTTCAGAAGTAAAGAACGGTTACCTGTGCTCTGCTACCTCTACAAAGAGAATAATGTGAGTTGAGCAAACTTCTCTCATGAGAACTAAACTTGGCTCTAGAAGACCTGGGTTTCAGTCCCATCAACTGCCACTTACTGGCAAGTTACTTCCCTGAACTTTAGTACCCTGAGGGTTTTTAAGTGGGTCACAAGAGGGAAAAATATACGTGTACTTTGTAGATTGTAGAGTGTTGTGCAAATGTTAAGTGGCATTTTTAGTGTGCTCACTTGTTTCTTTCCTTCTCTGCGGTCTCCAGCTTGATGGGAAGTTGTTGAATGAAAGGATGTTTGAGGACTCTGGCCTTTTACTGGAACACAGATGTCCTTGATTCTTTCTCACTACTTTTAATATGATTTAAGGTAGTGGGAAAAAGCACTTAACTCCTTCATTTGAGTCCCCTTCCACAGAAAAGGATAATAGTTCTTGCCTCTTGTGGCCATTTTGAGATCTGGAGTTAAAGAAATAGTCATTTTCTCAAGTAGGTAAACTATTCAGGTGCTAAAAGTATATTGAAATGAGTGGGTGTTTTTTGTCAAACTATCAAAGTGAATAGACCCTTAAAAACCACACTACAGTGCAGTCCATTAACTACTCATTACCAACCGTATCTGCTATGTAGTTATGCTGGGTTTTTTTACACATTTTTTTAAAGATTTTATTTATTTTCAGAGAGAGGAGAAGGGAGGGAGAAAGAACAATGTATGGTTGCCTCTCACATGGCCCTCACTGGGGACCTGGCCCGCAACCCAGGCATATGCCCCGACTGGGAATCGAACCGGGACCCTCTGGTTCCCAGCCCGCGCTCAATCCACTGAGCTACACCAGCCGGGGGGTTATGCTGTTTTTATATTGACATGGCTTTAAGGAAACTAGCCCCTCTGATTTGACATTAATGCATGAACCCTGCTCTCTTAATACTAAATCTCTGCCCTATCTTGAAATCTGCTGCCATTGCAAGCCTCTGGTTTATATGAGTAATATGACTGGGACTCTAAAAGAGCCAGGCAGTTTCAGAAAAATACAACCTAATACATGTTGAGACTAGAATTTTATTAAAGAAGCACCCAAGATGTGGTTTTCCTATAGTCTGGATTTGCTAAGACTAGGTCAAGAATCCTCACCATGAAGAAAGGGAAAAAAGACTATTCTGAGCCGCAGTTTGTGGTAACACATCTCGCCGCATGCCTGGGGAAGGCAGGAGACTGAGCCCAATGTCAACGGAACAGCTGGGCTTCAAAGCTACATCTTTCTTTGCTTCACTGTCCTGAGTTGGTTCATCTTCTTTCTCTGCTCACCAAACCTGGGATCAAGGAGGCTTTTTGACCACCTGTGCATATGATCCCTCAACTGACACATTTTTTCCTTACAGGCTTCCATTTGCCGCTGTAGCCAGCCTCTGTGTGGGTTTTACAGTCGCTGCGAAGATGATGAGCGCTTGCTAGAGGCTATTGGACAAACAAACCCAGGGAGCCAGTTTATGTATATTATAGACACAAGACCAAGGGTATTTATCAGTGACCTCTTTGATATTCTTACTTCACTCATTTTGTAATTCCTGTCCCTACACTGTGAATCCTGTGAGCTTCAAAGTGTTATTGGGAAAGTTATGTTTGTGTATATGGGCTTATTGTGTAAAACCATTTTCACAAGCCACTGGGAGCCCATTTTTGTAGCATGTCACTCACTGTCAAGCAAGACTGTGAGATGCCCTTGATGCTTTCAAAGGTACTTTGAACAACCTGGTTTTGTCACCTCCTGAATTTGTGACATCTGAATTGAATGCCCGGAGACTCTTTGATATTCCCTCATCTTTTCCACTAAATCTATTCATCAATTAGAATTTCCAGTATTTTCCTTCTGTGGTATAAATTTACTATCAGATAAAGCACTTCAACTTAACACTGGCAACATTAATACCAACGTGTCTTTTTGTAAGTAATGTATTAAACCACAGTAGGTGAATGATATTTTCACATCTCCTCAAGGGATTGGGTTCACAAATGTCACTGCTATATGATTAACAGAAATTCTTTAGTTTATGTGGTGGTAATTATCTTAGCACCCAGCACTATTCACTGATTAAGTGTTTCCCAACTCAATGAAGTGAAGTTTAAATCTTGGTCCCAGAAAAAAGAGCAGGAACATAAGTTTGCCATGGATTTTGGCAGTGGACATGGCCCTAGTGAAATTGTTTGATCTTTCCAAGAGCCAGCTACTGTGTGGTTTGTTACCATGTGTTTTTCCAGGCTCTGTCCCTTTCAAATGTGAGTGTTACAGAAAGGAGGGTCCTCAGATCAACCTAAGTATCAGCCTAAACTCTTCTTCATTAATTCTTTGACCTTCCTCATTTTGTCTAACTCTGTAAGAAATTGTCAAAGAATTAATTGTGTCCCATGGGGCAAGTAAAGGACAGACTCCCTTTTCTTAAAGGATGTCCTTTATACAGATAGCTCCAGAAAGAAATATGTTTGTAATTTGATGTGCAGAGTGTGGCTGACTAGGAGGTTTCATTGTTCACTAGTGATGGCTAAGTCAATGATTCAGATATAAGCCTAAGCCAGATGATTGTGGCATCACAGTTAAGCAATTAGCCATGGATGAAATCAGATCGTGGCCTTAGACAGCTGCCTGCCCCATTTCAGGGATCACTCACTGGCCATTCTCCAGAGCTACTACCTAGGGCTGACTGGGCTCAAGAGAGGAAATCTTTTCCCTTTCTGCTCAGGCACTATCTTTGAATTTCTCCTGAGTTTGCTGCCTTGCTTCAATTATAACTGCATCTGCCATTCCAGATTGGAGAAAGTTTAATCAAGTCTGTATATGTCAAGATCAAACCATCTTAAAATGGTAAAGGGAAACATACCATGCTTTTGAAAAACTGAAGGACTGGTGCTTTTTGTACAAACCCAAAACCAAAGAGCCCCTTTAACAGGTCTCCTTTTCCTCCCAGAAGGCTTAGAAATATCTAGCAGCCTTCCCCTTCTGGATGGCTATATCTGTACTTTTAGTAGAAACTGTACTGTAGTTGTAAAAAATTACATTTTTAGGAGTCCGACAAACCTGGGGTCAGATCTTCCCCTCAGCCCTTACCCATATGATTCTGGTTGAAGTTGGTTCAGCTCTCTGAGATTGTTTTCTTATGGGAAAAATAAAAATACCTATCTTGAGGGGTTGTAGTAAAGATTAAATGAAATAATAGAGGTAAAGAACCTAGTACAGTGTCTGGTACATGCTAGGAGCTCAATAAATAATATATTTCTTACCTACTTGAACATCAGGCTGCTAATATGGAGCAGTTACTCAAGTCTGCCAGATATATTCCCAAAGATTGTACAGTAATACCGTGTAGCTCGCTAGCTGCAGTAGCTGGCCTTTCAGTGCCGCTCTGACCTGGAGAGGGGCTGCTATAATTACTCTTTTGTTTGCTGAAACATTCATCAGTCATAGCAAACTTCCTTGCTACTAGGTAGCTGTTGCTTGTACCTTTGACATTTCTCATTAATGTCATGGAATCTCAGTGGCATTGTCTGTGGGATAAGTAATCAAAATTACCATCACATTTCTCCTTTTAAAAGTACTGGCATTCAAAACAGAGTATGTTGACACAAAGACGATTTTCCCAGAATGTGTTAACATGAAAGGTTTCTGCTTCTGAGGGTTTAATGGCATTCTTTTCTATTAATACAAAAACGATACCTTGTCCACATATATGCTCATCCTGTCTTTTAAAATGCACAGTACTGGGAGATGAGAAAACAGGCCCAGACAACAAAACTACTTGATTAGTAAGATGGTTATCATCATAGAAGTTATTTTGGCCTTTTTTCCTAGTTATTGTATTAATATCTCCTGACTACATCTCATTTACTCTCTATTCTGCCCAATATTCTTCTTATGACCTAGAAATATTCTGCGTACCACAAGTGTTAAAAACAGGTCTGGGTATCTCCATTTCGTTTTATCAGTGAGTGAAAGTCATTTATCTTATGCATGTTTTAGATATTTTTCTAGCATAGCTATTTAAACTTAATTGTCCCTGAAGTTCTTAGACTTCTTTCTAGAACTTCTCAGTTGAAAAGATTTTTGAGCTTTCACATGTTTCCCAGTGTAAAGCCATTTCAGCTGAGAAAACGTTTGTTTAAAGCTCAAAATTATTTCAGTTCTTCAGACCAGCTATCCACGTAGTTGCCATATCCTCAAGTCTCTTAAGCAAGGTTTTAGTAATAAAACAAAAACACTAAGTCTTCCTCTATACTACTCTGTTGCTTAAGATGACCTTACCTAAAAACCAGTGAAATTCTCTCCATTCCAGAATGTGCCCTGATTTAACTTCTTTTTCAATGGATAAGATTTAAAATTGTTTAGAATAAGGCATTGAGATTGGTGAATCCTGTTATTTTATCATCTGCCCAAATCTGCTCTATTATTCCTCAAATATTGCAGTTGAATGCCTTGGCCAACCGAATAGCTGGGAAGGGTTATGAAAATGAAGACTACTATGCCAACACTCGCTTCAGGTTCATGGGCATTGAGAACATCCATGTGATGCGGAGCAGCCTGCAGAAACTCGTGGAAGGTTAGAAGGATCTCACCTTGGATAGGCCAGAGCCCATAGCTTTGCGCGCGCGCACGCGCACGCGTGCACACACACACACACACACACACACACACACAACATACTTGATTTGGGGTAGACCATAAAAGCAAGTAGGTGAGCAGGATCAATAGGTGATAAGGTTTTTAAACTATAGTATGAACCCAGCTTGCATCATACTGAATTGTAGCAGTCTTGGTCTGGCAGGGGAACTAAGATGTTCAGTTTCACAACCCAGTTAAGTCTATTTGGGTTTAGTTCCTGTGGAAATCATTTTTCTCTATTAGAATTACAGAGGCTGGTGTTTAGGGGTGGACAGGTCAACATAAGTATAAATGAATTTAGAATTCACTGCATCATCCTCAAGGTAAGAAATCACCTCATTTAATCTACTGTAAGGAGTCAGTTGGATTTTATCACTGTGCTGATGAAGGGGGTGAATTTAGACTGCAAAGGAATGAAGCTGATGTCAGACAATATGGGTCATCTGTCATCACTGCAAAATAATTGGGGTCAGAGTAGGGGCAAGGTGAGGTTGGGGCTTGACAGGTTCCTTGATTCTCGAACATTTCTCTCAAAGCTACTACCCTGGATTCCATGATGCAGTATGACAACTCAGGAAGAGATGATGAAAACCTGCCTTCTTTAGTGAACTCCCTTTCTTCTCTTTTCTTCAATTTTGTTCTTAGGTTATAGGCCAAGACCTCTCCCTTACAGGGTCCTTATTAAATCCTGTTTCCTCAGTCTGTATCCTTTTTAGGTTTATTAGTGTTCCTCTTCCTTGGATTTCTTCTTCCTTTCTCTTTTGTCCTCTATAGGAGTACAGGAGAACAGGACTTTTTACAGTTTTTTGAGGCAAAAGATTGCCCTCTGCTGGATAACCAGTGCAAAGTACATGAAAATTAACTTTTTTCCTCTAATCCGTTGAGACTGCACAGGGATTCAGGGAGTAGGTGAGGGTGTGGGAGTACAGCCAGATATTAAGGACCTGAAGAGTTAAGATGAGTGGGTAGAATTAGGATTAAATGTGTTTTTTAAAAGAATTTTTTAAAGATTTTATTTCTATGTATTTTTAAAGGGAGAGGGGAAAGAAGGGAGAAAGAGAGGGAGAGAAAAATCGATGTGTGAGAGAAACATCAATCAGTTGCCTCTCACACACCCCCAACTGGGAACCTGACCCACAACCCAAGCATGCGTCCTGACTGGGAGTCAAACCAGCAACCTTTCAATTCACAGGCTGGCTCTCCCACACCCTCCAGGGCAAATGTGTTTTCTAATCAGAGGACATCTGAGTGTTTTCCTGTGGTTACTGACTCATTCTTCTGGCTCTTCTCTTAAGAGATTTCTGTGGGCTTGGGGTGGGTTCTACAACTCAAGAAAGCAGAGACCAGCAGTGGAAGATCTGGTAGGCTCTAAGCCCTAATCCTGTCCCTGACTCACTGTATGGTTTCTATCTAACTATTTAACTTTCTGTGCCTCAGCTTTCTTGTTTACAAAATTACCATCCACTTTTTCCTCTTTCTTGGTGAATAAACTGAGGTTATTGTGAATTTCAATATCTGCTTCCCTTTCTACCTTAGTTTGTGAATCGAAAACTCCAACAGTGACTGAATTTCTTAGCGGCCTGGACAGCTCAGGGTGGTTGACACACATTAAAGCTATTATGGATACTGGAACTTTCATTGCAAAGGTAATAATTAGGACTTTTAAGAACTTGCACTGACTTTAATTATGGGATCTCTTGAGGTAGCAGTGTATCATGGTGGAAAAAATATTGAAAAAAATCTTAGTTTCTAGATTCACCTCGGCTACTGTGTGCCCTTGGCAAATCTTAACCCTTTTCTGGGCGTCAGTTTCTTCATCTGTGAAACAAAGTGGTTGGGTCAAAATCTAATGGTATAAAGTTTGTGGGGTGCACAGAACTATTTGGGAATAGTGTTGACCCTCTCCTTCTTGAAAAATATACATATAGCTATGCATACAGAAAATGGGCCTTAATTTCGGAGGCTTCACAGACCCCTGACCTCAGGTTAAAAACTCCTAGATGATCTCTATTGGCCCTTCCAGCTCAGATATTCTTTGTTGTATTTTGGTGTTGATTTTAAGGTATCAAGTACAAGTAAGAGTGGGTGTAAAATAAATGTAGAGCTTTTATATCTATGGTATTCAGACCTTTGAGTATAAAGCAGACCTTTTATGACATCTTTCTATATGTCTGCCTCCAAATGAGGCCCAGGCGGGCTTCACCACTCATTGATGCTGACATTTCTTTTCTTTTTTTTTTAAGATTTTATTTATTTTTTAGAGAGAGAAGAGAGGGAGAAAGAGCAATGTATGGTTGCCTCTCACATGGCCCCCACCAGGGACCTGGCCCGCAACCCAGGCGTGCGCCCTGACTGGGAATCGAACCGGGACCCTCTGGTTCCCAGCCTGTGCTCAATCCACTGAGCCACACCAGCTGGGCCCTGACATTTATTTTCTGACCTCCAGAACCCTAGCCTCTGTATCATTGGTTAAGTGATGTAAAAAAAGGAGAAGAAAATGGGAGTGTACATTTTCTCATTTTGAAGTTTTGTCTATATGTATTCCTACACGAGGACTCTCCCTTTTGACCACACCTCCTCCCCTGCCGCCTCCCCCCTTATTTGTAGAAGTAAAAAGAGAGAATGACTTTTCACCACTCTGCTGTCATTTTCTCAGTTGAAACTAATGAGATATATAGCCTCTGGCTTAAGATGTTTGAAGAGTATATGTCATTAATTGCCTTAAATATCTAGCCCTAATGCTTTTTACTTCCTAGTCCTGTTGTCTACACTTTGTATTATAATATGCTACTAATGTTTACTATGTGACCTGCTTGATTATTTCAGGCCCACTGTTTGAACCGTTCTTCATACTGTTCCTTTTTCACATGCCCTATACACATACATCTTTATTCCCTTTCTGAAACCAACTTCATTAGGCCAAAGAGAGTGAAGATAGAAAAGAGGGATCAATTTGATAAACAGTACAGCCTTATAAATATTGGTTGAATGTTTTTTATTCTTTTTTTATTGTTGTTCAAGTACAGTTGTCTCCATTTTCCCACCACCTCTTTGCCCCCCCCCCCCCCCCCCCCCC